>PVLA01002862.1:0-242765 GCA_004027455.1 Hydrochoerus hydrochaeris
CTGGAGCCTGACAGGAAATGACACCCTTCCCGCTGGAGCCTCACAGGAAATGACATCCTACCTGCTGGAACCTCACAGGAAATGACACCCTTCCCGCTGGAGCCTGACAGGAAATGACACCCTACCTGCTGGAGCCTCACAGGAAATGACACCCTTTCTGCTGGAACCTGACAGGAAATGACACCCTTCCTGCTGGAGCCTGACAGGAAATGACAGCTTTCCTGCTGGAGTCTGACAGGAAATGACACCCTTCCTGCTAGCATCTAAGAAGGTGACACTGAAGGGAGCAGGAGCAAGAAAACATTCCATACGGGATGGAAGTGCCAAGGCTTGGTGAATACTAGAGAAGGAGGTGCCAGCTGGACACTTGGAAGAAGGCCAGCTGGGATGGGGAAGCTGAGGATAAGACAGCCTAGAGCATGGTGGCTCCAAAGGCCTGAAAGAAGGCTGACTTCACAGAGGAAACGCGCTGAAGCCACCTATCCCGCTGCACATCCCTGCTGGACAGTAGAGACGCAAGTGCTTGGTTGCTCTGGACCCGGCCACGTCGGCGGCCCACAGGCGGCCTCTGGGCTGGACGCTGAGCAGAAGGAGCTGAGATAACGCAGGGAGGCCTGAGCCACACCAGCTCAACCCTCTGCGGTGACCCTGGAGAGGAGGGGCAGGCCGCCATGCATGTCCCCTCTGCTCAGAGCGCTCTGCTGTGCAGCTCAGGCCGCAGCCTATTGGGTTGGACCCCTGCTCCGCCACCTACCCGGGCCTGCGGGCCTGGCCCGCTCTTCATGCCCCACATCTGTGACGCGGGGAGGGTTAGCGAGAGTCTAAGTCCCGTGAGGCCATTGTGAGGCTTCAGACAAACTCGTAAAATAAAACCCACTTCGCTCTGTGAGGCTCTTGTCCCTTGATTCCTAACATGAGGTTGTGAACTCGGGGCTCTGAAGATGCTCTTTGAGGGTCCTTGGTGTGCCGTGTGTCAGGGGGTCCAGCTGCTGCCCGCAGCCTGCTGTGTGATCCGGTGTTCATCTCAGTCATTTAGGGAAATGACGAAACTTACACGGTGGATACTAACTAGTGTCTGAATTAAAACGTATCCCTGCATGCTATGTACAGGGGTGTGTGTATTTGCGTATGTACTGTGTTTGTGTTATGTGTATGGATATGTATGTAAATATTTGTATCTCTGAGTGTTTGGCAGTATTGAGGCACTTAGTAAGTGATAGCAGTTAATTGGACACTGGAAACACTACAAAAAGTGTCTTAAATTGAGTGACAAGTAGTACCAACTCCCAAGTGTGTTTCAGACTGACAGCCAGCTCCTGACAAAGCAGCTGTGCCTTGAAGGAGAAGGGAAATGAGAGACAGAGAAGTGCTGGGAGGAGGAGGAGGAGGAGGAGGAAGGTGAGGGGCCCTTTCCGGCTGGGAGGCAAACGGCACAGAGGTGGGGCTGGTGCTGCTGCTTTCGAGCGTGAGCAGGCGGGGTGCGTGCAGGTGCGGCAGGTGTGCTGGGGGACCCCACACCGGGCCGCTGCCTGCTGTGCCTCAGGGGCGCCCTGGCATGTGAGCACCCTGACTTCCGTAGGAGACCACAGGTGTGCGCTGGCTGGGCTGCTGCCGAGGAGCTAGGTCTAGGCAGGAGGCTTCAGGCCGAAGCTGCCCAGGGCATGGCGTGGGGCAGCCCTCTCGCCACGCTGGCACATCCGGAGACAGAGCTCCCCGGAGTGCATAGATACCGGGTCTCACAACCTCAGACTCACCCGAGGCATCAAGGAAGCAGAACCCCGCTCCCTGACTCTGGAATTTGGGCAAGCACGGCGGCCTCAGCTGCTGCCCCCAGCTGGGAGCTGGTCCTGCCCGAGGCAACAGGACCCCAGGCCAGGATGGAAATGGGGCGGCAGTCCTGGAGCCCCATTGGACAGCCGGCTGCTGGCGAGCAGAGAGCCTGGCTGGTCAGAGGGGAGTGTAGGCCTGGAGCAGCCTGGGGCCACCGAGACGGTTTGTTGTGGGGTAGAGGAGCAGCGTCTTGACAAAGGGTGCCCTGAATGTGTGTCTCCAGGTTGGCTGGAGTTGACAGTCACGGCTGGGCCCCTCTGAGGCCTCTTGGGAGCCTGCATCTGGGCCTCCTCTTTGAGTCTCTCTTGCTCCTTCATCCCGAGGGCTGTGGATGGGTTTTTTCTGTGGCACTGACATGGGTGATGTCTGCTCAGCTCATGGGTCAGAGCTGGTGAACCCTCCAGGTTTGCCTGAGTGTCACCTCCTGGTGGGAGGGGCTGCAGAAGCACTTGACAAGCGGCTGCCCAGAGGGACCAAGAACTGAGGCCGACAGTGACAGCAATAAATTTCCCCCCTCATCACGAATATATTTCCCTTTTACATGTCATGAGTACTTTGCTAATAAAACACATGCACAGAAAAGAAATTTAGGATCTGTGTGTGGTGGTGCACACCTGCAGTATCAGCCACTCAGGAAGCTGAGGCAGGAGAAACACAAGTTTGAGGCCAATCTGAGCAACTGACCCTGTCTCAAAATAGAAAAGAAAAAAGATGTGGGGGATGTAGCTCAGGCGTAGACTGCAGGCCTAGCTTCTGGGTTCAGTCCTTAAAAAAAAAAGGAAGAAAGGAGAAGAAATGTATGGACAAGATCAAATATTGGCGTAAAAATGCCCAGCCTTTCTGCCTGTGCTCCGGTGTGCAGCTGTGCGAATCCTGGGTAGCCAGGCTCCCTTGTGGAGGCTGTGGGGCAGAGCACTGTGGGCCAAGCTGGTGGGGACAGCAGTGTGGGAGATGCTCCGATGGTCTGGACACTTCTCAGGTCCAGTGAGCCCGAGCACTGGCTTCCTTCCCGGGCCTCTGAGAGCAGAGTGTTGCTTAGAACAGCCCCAGGTGACCCAGTGGAGAGTCAAGTGTGTGTCCTGTGGGTCCGTGCACAGCCAGCCGGGGAGGCGCAGGAGCCCAGCTGTCTCTGGGAGCTGGGCCCGAGTCCCTTCCTCCAGCCTGGGAGCAACAGGGTGCGGAGCAAAGGTCACATTGATGGACAGCAGGCCGTGTAGTCAGAGGTGGCTGCACGCGCTGCAGGACGAGCCAGCACGCGCTGTGTGAGCCCTGAATGGTGCCGGGGCGGTGGGGAGTGGTGGAGCACAGAGGTGTGCCCACCGCCAGGGACCCTGGGTGCCTGCCACAGGGGTCGCCCATCTGTGCCCAGCATGGACCAGACTGAGCACAGGCTTGTTTCACAGCCTGCATTGCTGAAGTCACCTGCACTGATTCTGCGAGGCCTCGGGCGGCAGTCGAGGGCCCTGACAGCTCCGAGCAGGCCCTGAGAGCAGAGTGGAGCAGAGCGGAGTGACGGGACCTACAGGCAGCTGGGGCCAGCAGCCGCTGCTGAGACGAAGCCAAGCAGGCCTGATGGCGCTGCTGAGGGCTCTGTAAATTCTGTTACAAATGGACGCTGTGAATGTTCCACTGATGGCTCATTTCTAGGTGTCCTGTTATAGGCGCTTAGATGCTTTCACTTGCTGCCTGTCAACGCCTGTTCACATGAACTTGCTTTGTGGCTCTGCTTTGGGGTTTCTCCGTTGGAATGCCCCCAGCTGGGGAGATGGAGGAGCCCCCACTTCCTGCAGGCCTCCCAACACTGCGTGGTCGACCTTGTTTTACTTTAAGCTTCTCTCAGCTTCTCGACCTGAGGGGCACAGTGTGCAGCCCCCAGCTGAGCCCAAGACTCCCTCCCTGTTCCACATAGTGATGAAGCCCAAGCCGTGCTGTCCCCGTGGAGTTTCAGACTTGCTGCCCGAATGCTGGCTCCTGATGGGGAGGAAAACAACTTTGTCAGTCAGCGAGCAGGAGATGGAGTTGGGAGAGTGGGCGAATGTGGTGCGCTCTCCTGGAGAGGGCCTGTCCATCCAGGCTGCAGGCTGTTCAGCTGGCATCATCGACATGGCCTTCTCGGACAGTCTGTAGAGAGGGGTGATTCGGTCTTCACTCTGAGTTTGCCGTCCAGTGACGAATCATGCCCAGGGGTCTGGTTATTGAGTGGCACAGGCACAGGGAGAGGCCAGAAGCGAAGAGAGCTTGGAGAGGGCCGAGGCTCTGGAGAGGAGCCCCAACCTGTTCAGCTTTCTGGGAGTCCACTGCAGGACAGGCGGGGCTCTCTGGCAGAGCGCTCAATGGAAACCATTCTAAGCAGGGTGTGGGATGTTTCTCCAGAGAAGGAACCAGTCAGGGGGTGTCGGGGCCCAGTGGACCCAGACAGGGGACCTTCAGGTACTCATGGACCCAGAGCATTAACTAACAACGCTAAGTGGCAGGTAAAGCCAGCACCAATCCTGATGCTACTGCAGAGGCCGCTGGTGCTGGCGGTATTGTTTTCTTTGGGTAATCATTCATGTGTTCTGAGTTCGTACTTCCTGGCAGCCGGTGTCCCTGGAGATGAGGGTAGTGGTGGGGGGCGTGTGTGTCCCAGGCCCCACTGCTAGTCCTTCCCCCATGCAGTGCTCGCATCCATTTGCTCAGAGTCATTATAGCTGATCCCTGTTTGACAGATGAGAAGACTGAGGCACAGAGGTGGAAAATGTCTCAGAGCTCTGGCGTTAGTAAGTGGCAGATCTAGGCCCGGGGCCATTGTGTGTGTGCCTGTGAGGGCTGTGCTGTCATCGGCTGGGTCCCCTGGCCTTCCTGGGGTTAGTCAGGCAGAAGGAGAACAGGGACAGAGGCATGCACACGTGTCCCAGGCAGAGGGATGAGCGTGTGGGAAAGAAGGCTCCTTGTAAGATGTCCAGCTTGCAGGCAACGAGCTGGACACTGAAGAAGTGACCGCAGCATGAGGGTTTTGCAGAGGCCAGGTTTTGGTTCAGAAATCACGGAAATCCGCAGACAGGTTGAAGCAGAGGGAGGCATGATCACTGCCATGGGTGGATGGAGAGATTGTGGCTCCTGTGAGGAGAGGATAGAATGGGCAAGATCTGGCCAACAGCGTTAGGAGGAGGAGAAGTCGCATGTGGGACTCGGGGTTCTGGCCTGAGAGCGGCATTGTGTTCCTGGCCCCAGTCTTAGGGATCAGGAACGTCCCTCCCTGGACGCTGAGCAGGGAGACGGCCCTGGGAGGTCTGCCAGGCTCCTGGGCAGTGAGGCCTCCTCTCCTGTCCACGCTGAGCTGTCACTGGTCATTTCCCAAAGCACTGGTGCACTGTGAGCCGTCTCTGGTTCTTCCAGAGCCTGTCTGCTTTGATGCAAAGCCTGCGACCCTCTGGCTTGCAACTCACTTCTGTGTCTGGTTTCCGCACCGAGTCTGAGTTGTTTCTACTCCGTGTTGTCTCCCTTCCCGCCACAAACTTGCAAGGATGCCTGGTGCAGGGTGTGGCTTTGCCTCTCCCGTCTGCTGCAGCCACTCCTGCCCTCTGGTGGGCGATGGTGGGGTGGCAAGGCCAGGTCCTCAGGGTCCCTGAACCCCAGCCCCTCGCACTTTGTCTCAGAACCAGATAAAGTTCGGCCCTGAAGAGGTCCAAGGTCCGCATGGCACAGGAAGCGATGACCTAGGAGAGGCCTGGTATGTCCCCGTCCAGCTTCCTTCTGCCGCGCCCACGGGCTGAAATGACCGTGGCTTCTGCTACTTCATGTGGCTGCCTGCGTGCGTGTGCTGTCCTCTCCTTTTCCCGGCTGTGTGTGTGTTTGTGTGTGTCCCCGGACCCCCAGAAGCGCCAGGAAGCACTGAACCCTGTATATGCTGCTTTCCTGAACACACCCATGATAAAGTTTGATTTGTACAACAACTGGAACTGGTAATAAGAGGGAACAGTTATGAAAACACACTGCCCTAAAAATGTGTAAGTGGGTCTCTTTCGAAAAACCTTACTGCATTTTCATCTGTTTCACCCAAAAGAGGCCCGTGGTGGCTTCTCTTCCGTGTGTGATCACGAACCAGGCTGCCCCAGTGCGTGCAGCTGTTGTCAAGTGAGTGACGGTCACTTGGACGCAAGCACTGTGATAACTGATGGGATAACACAGGTGCCCCAAGGAGCCAGCAGGCCGGCAGCACGTGTGGCGTGGGTGCGGGACCACGGGCTGAGGTCAGTCTCCGGCGGGCACAGCTGGGGACAGGAGATTTCAGCTTGCCACCTAGGGCAGCGGGCAGCATGTGCTTCTGTCCGGAACCTCTCAGCTGGTATTTTTAGAATGCAGTTGGCAGTAACTGAAACCACAAAACACAATGAAACTGTGACAGGGGTAAGGCCACTCTACCTGTCCTCTGCTGTCTTCCCCACACAGTGGCCAGGTAGATGAGGTGAGTCTCTCTTCTCTGTAAACCTCCAACGGTTCACTTTCCTAAGTGGACTAAAACCAAATTATTTTCAATGTGGCCCTTGGTGATCCGACCCCTGCCTGCTTCTCTCAATGTCTTTCTCTAAAGGCCTGATTCTCACGCCCCCGCAGCTGGGCTTCCTGTGCCCAGCCCTTTCCTACCTCGGACTGGACTCGTACAGCTCTTTCTCCTGTTTTTCGGGGTCAAAGTCACCCCTTGGGACGAGTGACGTTGTCTTTGCTGAGGACCCAGTCTTAGATGTAGAAATCTCTATGTACTCCACCAAAACTACCATGGGAACTGATTTAAAACTCAGAAAAGTCACAAGACTAAAAAATGAGCACACCAAAATCAGTGCTGTTTCTCTATATTAACAACAAGATATCTAAAAAATGAAATGTAAAAATCAACCCTATTTACAATAGGATTAAAATGTTTAAAAGTTAATTAACTAAGAAGGTGAAGATCTGAATACCTAAAACTATAAAACACCAATTTTAAAAAATTGTAGGTGACACAAAAAACAGAATGATAGCCTATATTTGCGAATTGAAAGAGTTAATATTATTAAAATGTTTATACTGCCCAGAGTAATGTATAATTCAATGTAATTTTTTAACAAAATTCCAATATAATTTTTCATCAAAACAGAAAAAAATTCCTAAAATTTGGGGTACCTGGAGAAATGTTGAGCAAAAAGAACAAAGCTGGAGACGTTGTACTACTTGACTTCAAAATCTAAAACAAACTAATAAAAACAAAGATAGCATGATACTGATAGAAAAACAGACAATACTGGCCAACGGCACAGGATAGCGTCTAGAAGGAAGCCCTGCGCTATGGTCCCTTGGTCTTTGACATGGAATGGAGAAGTTTCTTCATGGGGAGGTATTGGGGAAACACGGTATCTGCAGACAGAAGAATAAAATTGGATCCTTATCTCATATCATGCGTAAAAGTGCACTCAAAATGTATAGAAGTTTACCTGTAAGACCTAAAACTGTAAAACCACCAGAAAGAAAGGAAAGGGCTGGGAATTTAGCCTGCGTGGGGGGCGCGAGGTTGTGAATTTGATCCCTGCCAAAAAAAGAAAGAAGAAAGAAAGAAAGAAACAGAAAGAAAGAAAGAAAGAAAGAAAGAAAGAAAGAAAGAAAGAAGAAAAGAAAGAAAAAGCAGAGGAAAAGCTCACAACATGGACAACAAATATGAAGTCTACTAGGACCGTATTAAACTGAAAAGCTTCTGCACATCAAAGAAAGTAACAATGCGGTGAAAGACAGCTCATGGATGGGGAGAAAGTACCTAACACCATCCATCTGATAAGAGGCTCTATTCCAAAATTTAACAGCAAAGAAACAAAATTACTCTATCAAAAACAGGTGAAGCCTGTCAACAGACATATCTCCAAAGCAGACACGTGGATGGCTGACAAGTGTGAAGACACACTCCCCACTCCTCACTGGGAATCGCCGATGAAACCGAGCTGGCGCCGCACACCTGTTAGAACGGCTGCTGCCCCAAACCTGCGGAGCAGGGAACCCCGGTGTGCTGTAGGCGGATGTAAATGGGTGCAGCCACAGTGGTAAGCAGCATGGCGGACCCTTGGAAAATGAAAATAGGGTCACTGTGTGATCCAGCAGGCCCACTTGTGGCTGCACAGCCAGAGGACTTAAACCCACGTGCAAGGAGACGTGCATCCTCCCACGTTCATTCCTGCATGATGCACACGACCCTGGCCTGCAGTCAGTCTGGGGTTTGTCATCCAGTGGACCAACAATGAAGACATGGGGCTGCATGGCGGAATATTAGTGGGCCTTTGATGGAAGGAGGTTCTGTCATTTTCACCAGGACCAGCGTGCACAAGGAAAGTGAGCTGGGCACAGACGCATAGTGCCTGAGATGGGGAGTCTCAAATCTCACGGAATAGGGATTGGATGGCCATTATCAGACAGGAGAGGGAAGGGCTGGAAAAGGGGGACCCGACCAAAGGGTCCAGAGCTTCAGGGCAACAGGAAGAATGAGCCTCAGTTACCCATGGCTCAGAAAATGGTGACTATGTTAAATAAGAGCATATTGTATATTTCAAAACTGCTAAAATGAGTAGATTTTAAATGATTTCAACAGCAAATGTGGTAAGTATGAGGTGATAGATTTATAAATTTGCTTGATTTAATCATGTCACACTGCAAACATATCACAGTATCACATCGTACTCTGTAAATTATGCAATTATTATCTGTCAATTAAAAATAAAAATTTTTCAAAGGTCAGCTCAGAGAGGGCTTCCTGACTACATTGTCTAAAGAAGTCCCACTCGTGTTGCCCCCTGGGACAGCAGCCTATGTGTTTCCTAATGACACCAGAGTCAAGCCATAGAGTTCGTGAACCTGTTCATCATCTGCTTCTTTGGGGGTACTGTGAACCCCACTGGGACCTGTAGTCGGAAGGTCCCAGGAAGAGCTCTGATCACTGCTAGAGTTGAAGACAAGATCAACAGATGATTCTTCTAAAGGTAGGGAAATTTCAGCCAGTGTGAGGTTGGTGAGAGCTCCCAAAGAAGGGCCTGTTGAACAAATTCTAAGGTCTCTTGACCTGAGCTGGGTGTTAACTTTTCCATCTGGTATTTTAGACATGGAAGAGGCTTAGTTCTAGCAGTGACCAGTAGTTTCTGTTGGATTGGCTCTTCCAAAGACGACCATTATAAACTTTGATAATTATAAAATGTTTAAAAGAAATGCTTTGATATTCCTGGAAAGAAACAAAATGAGACCAATGTGGAGGGGCCTTGACCCTTGAGAAAATGGAGCCATACCAGTAGGGTGAGGTAAGAGTGCCCCAAAGTCCACCCATGTGGTGCGGAGCAGCCAGAACCAAGAGAGTGGCAGTCCTTCTAGGGCACAGGTTCCCTGGCAGAGTACACGTGGCAGAGGCTGGCGAAGGAGGAAACTTGGGGAAATGCTGGCTCAAGGGTCCAGCAAGATTCCTGTGGCCTCTGTTGAAACTGGACTGCATTCACCCCTCTCTCCACCCACTTCTGCTCTGTGTTCATGCCAGAAGTTGTTGGTCTCCAGCAAGCTGCGGCTTGTAAGTCCCTGCGAGAGAGCTGCCTTTGCACGACAGTGGGAGCTCCATGGGAAGGCACCCAGACTGTCCACAGTGAACTATGGAATTTGTCTCAGTGAATGCCAAGCCTTTAGCATGGGTTAGAATGGAGTGTGCTCAGAGGCCTCATGTTCAGAAGTGGGACTTTGGGGCAGTACTTGGATCATGGGGGCACAGTAGCTGAACATGGTCTAGTAGCTGGGGCCTGCACAGTCACTGGGTGCATGGCCTGGAGGGTTCATCTCTCTACTCGGCTCCTCCCGTCTCTGTCTCTGCTTCCTGGCCACCATGAAGTGAGCAGCTCTCCTACTCCAGACTCTTGGTCTGTGTCCTCCCTGCATTAGAACCAACCAGCTATGGACTGAGTCCTCTAAAACTGTGAGCCAAAGTAATGTTGTTCTTCTTTAAATTGTGGGCGTAAAAAAAAAAAAAAAAGAAATTGTGGTGTAGGGTATTGTGTACCAGTGACAAGGGAAGTGACCAAGACAGAGTTAAATGTTGTGTTCACTAATCACAAATAAATTATATGAAAAGCAGCAACAAGAAAGTACCTGAAAGAGCGCTGAAATTTGACAAATACATGTTAAATAACACACAGATAAAAGCTATCGTAAGAGTGTTGGTTGTGATAGCACATGCATATAATTCCAGCATTCAGGAGGCTGAGTCAGGAGGACTGCTGGGAGTTTGAGGCCACCCTGGGCTACATAATGAGTTCAAGACCAGCCTGAACTACATAGTGAGACTGAATGTCATCAAATCTTAGTCAAGTGTTTGACTAATTGTAGAATAAGAGGGGAGGGCCTTACTGGTTGTTTTCTATTCTCTCAGGGCAACTGTCTGTAGAAGTAAGGCAAAGAACAGCAGGAGAGCGGGGAGCAAGACCCAAGTTGGACAGTGCAGAGTCAAGTTGATGCATTGAGGTGTGGAGCAATCCTGGGAATGGTGTCCTTAGGCTTCAGCCGTGCATGGGCTGGCCAGCATCTGGAGTGACCAGAGTAGGGCTTTGAGTGTGTCATCTCTTTCAAGTGAGCTTCGGAGTGAGCTGTCTGGTCCAGCAATCATCTAGATGGACCCTTTTAACTCTGGAATGGTGGATCTAAAGCTAGATTTCTGAAACTTTGAGAGCTGTTGAGATAGCCGTTAATATCTGCCTGGGTTACATCATGTACAGGGGTGTCTACAGGTGTAGCTGGTCTTTTAGCTAAATTTTTGTGGAGCTAGTTATAAGCTGTTTCTATAGGGCTATATTTTTTATTTAATCTTTGGTAGTTTTGTCAGTTTTGAGTAACCTCTACTATAAATGCAGGTCTGTTATCATTGCCAATAACAAAGGGTAGGCCGTATCTAGGAATGACTTTTTTACAGCAGGACCCTATAAACTTCTATTGTCTGCACAGTGCAGGTATGAAATGTCTTGGACCACCTTGAATAGGTGCATATAACACCAAAAGATATCTGTAGTCCTTCCAAGGCTGTATCTCATTGTTTTTAAAGGGGGATGTTTTGGTCAATTGGATCCCTGGCGGGAGCTTAGGGCCCCAGACTGGGATGTTTTGAGTGCAGGTTTGGCATTTTTGGCAGACAGTGAAGCAGATGCCGGCCAGCCATGGGATGTTACAGCTTTTCCCTTTGTGACTCAGAATGTTTTACTGTTTGGTGGGTTTCCAGACAACAGGAGGAAGCAGTAGGCCCCTTTGTTTTCAGACCAATTGTGGACCTACATGAGTCTGTTGTGCAGACCTCCCAGTGGGAGAGCTTAGACCAAAATAGCTTTGTCCAAGGTGACTGTAGCATATCTAGCCTGTCGGACTCTATTCCTAACAGTGCTACTTCCATCCATAAACAGGGTGTACTCAGCATTTGTCAGGGGTTCGTTTTTAAATCTAGTCAGCTCAAGAACTGTCCATCAGTTAGTGCCAGGAAAACTAGTGAAGTCAGCTGTGAGAGGTTCTCCAAAGAGGGAAGCAAGTTTTTGAACCTCTGGGAAGTTGAATCCAGGTCAGCTGACTTTTGAGTCCAGAACTGGTGTCTTGGTGAAGAGGGGCTGGCTGACAGGAGCCAACCAAGGCAGAAGAAGTCATTCTTTAGGTCCAGGCAGGTGTAACAGCAGGCTGTGGGTGGTGGAAGACTGAAGCAAAGTGTATGGAGAGCAGTCGCAGCAGCATCAACAGTTTGGAGATCTGGAACTGTTTTTACAAGCAGGAGGGGAAGTGTATTTTAGTAGTCTGACGATCTATACACATTTCATAATTTTGAAGCCTCATTCTTTTCTTGGTGAACTGTGATGGCAAGCAAGAAATGTGGTTGAGCTGGAAATGACAGAGAAACAGGCTGTCCCAGAGAAAAGTTGTTATTGGCTTGGCCAAATATGTCTCTAAAACCTTCCCCCAAGCAGTAGGAGAGTTCCTAAGCCCTTGTGGCAATTGAGAAAGGGAGTATGGGTTGGGGACCGCAGAGTACAAGGTGATGGCTGTATTATTGATGGCACAGAGCTCTTGCACTGGCTGGTAACCTGCATTGAGCATTTTTATTCAGAGAGAGGAATGTTCCAAGGTGACTAACAGTATATTAGGATCTCAAACTGCTGTAGGGGCCTGATGTGTAGCTGGATGTCTGTTCATGCTTCCTGTGATATAAGATATGGGAGCATGGTTGATGGCTAGGCTGAGAGGACTGACACACAGGTTGACTGGGGTGCCCCTGGGGTTCTTACTAGAATCTGCAAGGCAGGCAGGCAGACGGTGGCCTCTTCCCTCTTTGGTCTGATGTGAGCCACTCAAACAGGGAGCTAAGAATCCCATTCAGACCTCTGAGGGGACTCAAGAAATCTCAAGTATGCACCTTCTTGTCAGGACCTGTAGATGTCCCTGTTCCATATGTGAGGGCCATGACCAGTGACCAGAGAAGTAGGCCAGGTTGTGGCTGATGTGATCAGATGCTATGGCAAACAGAAACGCTGCCCAGGATTTGAGGCAGATTTATTTACATCGATGGGCACTGACTGGGATCATTCCCAAAATGTCAGACCCTGATCTCTGGTGGTGTAGGGCTTATATGGAGTTTGGAAGCATGAAGTGTACAGAAGTATGGAAGCATGAAGTGTACAGAAGTAGCATACTCAGCTGTCTTTGGTTCTTACGCTGTGCATACCAGTGACCAGCTGTTTCTAAGAAACAGAAGTACAGGAACTTCAACAGGAACCGTTACCTAGGCAACTAACAGAAACTGAAGTCTACTGGCTGTGGCGGGGGGCACATCTTTTGCTACATTAAGACTGGCCAGAAGGCAAGGAGTCTGTTTTCATTGTTCTGTTTATTTCTAGAGGTTCGAGCTAGAGGAGTAAGAAAAGAGAGCAAAGTGACAGTGTTAAGCTTACAAAGAAAAATGAAAGATATCTATATTTGTAAACAGGGTGATTGTTGAAGTAGAAAATCTTAAGGAACCTGCAAGCAGCTAGTAGAAACAATGCTTGAACTTTTGTAGCATGTTGGTATGCTGCCCTTATGATACTGGGCCAGCAGCAAACACCATGACATTTTGAGAAAAGTCATTTAAAAACCATCCCAAGAAATAACCCGAAAGAAATTGTTAGGAATAAATTTAACAAAAAGTCTGCAAGATCTGGATATTGAGAATCATAAAACATTTCTGGAGGAAACAGAGAAGACGTAATGAGTGAGGGGCTCTACCATGTCTGTGAGATGGAAGACGGCTTTGCTGTTTGTTGGTCCCACTGCCCACTCTTGGGTCTTCGCAGAGCTTGGCAGTGCTGCAGCAGACCTCGGCACACCGGCAGAGTTTTCGGTGCGTATGAAAAGAGGACGCGAGCACCCAAGACAGCCTTGAGAAGGAAAAGGCAATTTGGAGGGTTCAGTTGCACTGATTTGTAAAGCTTGTGGTACAGCCACAGTAGCCATGCTGGTGTGAGGCTAGAGAACAGGTCGGCACGTCACAGCACCTTGCTGTGAGCACAGCCGCTAGAGCGATGTGGCGGGAGAAAGGGTTCCCACAAACGGTGCTGCGCCCTGGATCTCGAGTGGAGAGCATGGACTTCATGACCTGTCTCACTGCTCAGAGCCCGGAGGTGGGCAGATTACTGACTCCACAGAACTGGAGCAAAAAGCTTCTAGAAGAATCCATAAGACGACGCGACTGGGACCTAGGAGTTGGCCACAATTTTTTAACAGTGGACACAAACATATTAACCATAAATAAAATTTGAAAACTTGAAGTTCACAAAATTAAAGTCTCTGCTTACAAAACACCTACAGAACTATGTAGCATATTTTATGTGTATATATAAACATTGTGTGGGTGTATATATATATATATATATATGAAAGTATGTTTAAAGTATTCCTAATACCCAAAATATGGAAATGTGACCTCATCCTACAGTATAATTCTTTTTCTTCCTGGAATGCTTTTATCTCAAGTAAACAACTTGCTTTTTAAAGAGTTATTTTATTCTGTCAAACTCTGCTTATGAAAGGAATGCAGCAGCAAGCACAGACTGGGAGAAAATGTTGACAGCATAAATATCTTTCAAAGAATTTGCATGCAGAATGTATAAAGCACTCCTACACATCAGTAATAAAGAGATAAACTTTTAAAACTAGGCCAGAGACTTAAATGGACACTTCACAAGAAAGACGTATTAATGGCCTGTGCACACGTGAAAGTTGTCCAGCTTCCTCCAGTGTCCAAGAAAATAAACTTAAGATGCACTGTGACGCACTGTCCCCTGCCTGGACTGGCTAAGAGCAAAGATAGGCAGCACCGAGTGTTAATGACTAGTAAGTTCAAGGTCCACTGAATCCGTCACCCAGCAAATTCACACTTAGGTGTTTCCCGAAATAAAGATGGACCTGTTTATCTCCTTTTCCATTCATCCATTTATCTCCACAAAAATACCTCAGCAAAAAGTTTTCACAGCAGCTCCAATCATAATACTGCACACCTGGAAACATGTCAGATGCAAGCAAGAGAACTCTGTGGCATTTTACTGTTTCTCCATCAGTGATCGTCTGATTAATAAATAGAATGGCTCTTCAGGCGAGGTGGCCCACACTGTAAGCCCAGGGCTCCAGAGGCTGAAGCAGGGGGGTCATCGCAAGCTCAAGGCCAACCTGGGCTACAGAGTGAGTTCAACAGCAGCCTGAACTGCATACTGAGGCCGTGTCAAAAAAACAACCAACCAAAAAGGACGACTGTTGATATATGAGCCATAGATAAGTCTGAAATGATTGTGTAAATGGAAAGAAGTTATTAACAAAAGAGACATAAACATTTGCCTAGAGTTGATGGCGTCAAGTTTCAGTCGTTTTTCCCGTGGGGATGTGGGTTGACCAGAAGGGGGCGCAAAAGAACTTTCTGAAGTGACAGATACACTAAATCTGCATTTACCAAAACTCAGAATTGAACAGTTGTGAGCCGTGCGTTCTACTCTAAGTAACTTTTACTGCAATAAGAATATAAAATAGTCTTAATGAAATAATGTGATCTGATTTTATAGTTTATTTTTTGCTCTCAGTGGGATATTTTGATCAGAAACAATTTGAGTCTTTTGAAAATGTTCTTTCCTCCGTTTAGAAAAGCAGTCATTCTGTGTCGGACTGTCCAGTTGGTGTGGTGAAATACCCTGTACCAGGGCTTAACCCACAGACACCCCTTTTCCCAGGTTCGCAGGCTGCAGGCCGCTAGGGGGCCACTTACCTACGGCTCCGGGAGGGCTGCATGGTGGGGGAGGGCGAGCTCCCTGGAGTCTCCTCTCCTCGACCACCACTCCATCTGCGTGGGAGCACAGGGAGCCCGGCCTGTTCCACACTCGCAGGCGCTCCACTGGGAAGCGAGAGGCGGGAGAAGGCGTGTGATCACACCACCAAAATGGAATTGTCCCTAACATTCGGATTTATTTCCAGAGTTATTTCAGCTTTTGCATGGTTGCAGTCATTCCACACCTACGATTTTGTACCATGGTGTTTGTTATTTAACATCACAGTGTGAAAATTTTTTCCATTACTAAAAACCTTTCTTTAGTACTCTCTCTTAAATAGCTACAAAGGCTTCATTGAATGGCCATGCTGTGGTTTGTTTATTTGTCATCCTGCGGTTGAATGCTGAGCTCCCTTGCAAGGTTTTGCTAGTGTAAATACTGCTGGGATCAACACACTTGTGCTTGGGACTTTTTCCTGTAACAGGTTCTTTCCTCAGGTTAGAATTCCAGAAAATGGAAATTTTAGGTTAAAAGGGTATGCTTTTAATACACATTGCCAAATTCCCTTCCAAGAGGATGTCCTGGTTTACATTGCCACCGCCCGGAGCAGAGAAGTGCTCTCTGTGCCCTGCCAGGGGCGGAGGTGGGTGCCACTAATGTGCCTCTTGGCTTGTTTCCAACAGGTAAAAGAGCTCCCTGCAGCCTGGCCTGGCGTGCTTAATCCCTCTCCTCTGCCCGGCCGCCTGCAGCTCCTGCTGCCTGGCAGCTGACTCCTGGCCTCACCTGGACACGCCGAGGCAGCACGTGACAGTGACGTCCTTCCACACCTCACCGTCCGCAGCCATGAACTTCCTCAGGCGACGCCTGTCAGACAGCAGCTTCGTGGCCAACCTGCCCAATGGCTACATGCCGGACCTGCAGCGCCCCGACAGCTCCACCAGCTCCCCCGCATCCCCAGCCACGGAGAGGAGGCACACGCAGGCCCTGGCCGCCTCCTTCTCCTCCCCAGGGTCCAGCCTCTTTGGCTCCTTCACTGGCGCCATGAAGCCGTCCGCATCTGCCCAAGCCCCCGCGGGGCCCACGGAGCCTGCAGGGCCTGCCACGCCCATGGTCCAGAGGCCCCGGGTCCTGTTGGTGATCGATGATGCCCACACGGACTGGTAAGCAGGAAGTCACAGGTGCCACCCCTGGCTGGGACAGAGGGGACAGAGCTCAGACACTTGGTGCTTCAGACACAGGCTGCAGGGGTGGGCATGATGTACCGAGTGGCTGTCATTCACAGGGGCGCAGTCTCTGGCCTGCAGGCAGAGTCAGTTGTCCTGCCGGCTGGGAAGCATGCGCAGTCCGCCAGCACCCGAGCTGAGCACGGCGAGGCTGTGCGGTTGGAACTGCACTGTGACTGCTTGTCCCTGGGCTGCTGTGGAGTCACGAGGGGTTTAACACGGATGCCACCCAGAGCCCCCAGGCAGGTTGTGTACCACGGGGCACAGACCAAGCTGTAAGATCTGCTTTCAACCTTACCACCTCCACCCCTGCCCGCGGCGAGGCTGTTATGCGGTGAGAGCATCATGCAGGCTCACAGTCCTCTCCGGAACCATGCACCTGTGGCAGGCTGCCTCAGGAGCCTGGCCTCTGGCTCAGGGTGCCACTGGTGGGGTGCTTGCCAGCCCCTTCAGTGCTCCCAGGCGGAGGCATCCGTGGGGAAGAGGTCAGAGCGTGAGTCCAGCTCCCCAGCTGTCACCCACAGGTGGTTCCAGAGCACGGGTCAGCTCGAGGGTGGGCGGTAGCTTGGGCTGGCATTGTGTGGAGATGCTGCGTGCTTACGGGTGCTGTTGGCCACCCCGCTGTGGAGACTGAGTTGTGTTCATGTCGTTAGTGCACTCATGTGCACTCAGAGTGTGGGTCAGACCCATGTGTCACCTCCAGGCCAGCAGACCGCACCGGGCGGGTGGGCTAGGGAACAGGGTTGTGGCTGTGTGAGGCTCTGGGGCTGCTGCAATGTTTGCGTGGGTGGACGTTTAGGTGCAGGTGCCCGCCAACCTCCACCCCAGAGACGGTGCTCCTCGGAGTTACAGTGCAGCCGCAGTGTCCAGTGGGTGGGAAGTGCGGCCAGCAGGTCTGGATCCCTGTCATCTCTGCTTCTCTGCTGAGACCTGGCCTCGCGTTCAGCAGGGCAGCGCAGGGCTCGCCCGCATTCTGATGCAGCCTCAGCTAGCTTCTCGGCGGCCTGGACATGAAGCCTTGGTTGCCTCGGCTCAGGTGTTGGCGTCGGTGCACCCTCCGGTCGGTCCTGGGTTTGGGGCCTGATGTCGGCAGGGGTCTTGCGCCCAGATGCTCACCCTGTGAAGTGCCCCTTCCCGTCTGCTCGCTTGTGAGTACCCATAGGGCCCCTGAGCGCTTGTTCCTCCTTCACCCAGAGTTTTATCTTGATTTTGAAAATTCTCTGCTGGGTGAACAACCTCTTCCTCAATTATTTGTCACGCAAGTTGCTTCTTGTATGGAGGCGGAGCTTATCAGAGAGCAGTGTGGTGCGGTGGCTGATGGTGAGACATCCTCGCTGGGCTCTCTGGCTTTGAAGCCTGTCTCTACAGTGTGGTAGCTGCACGGCCTGGGAAGCTACTGTGTCTAACGCATACATGTCTCGCGTGTGAGTGATTAGCGTGCGAGGGCTCCGTGCGTGCTGGTAGCAGCAGGTGCTGCTTACTGCATCTCAGCGTTGCTGCAGGCAGCGCGGCCTTCCTGTGCTAATGAGCCACAGCAGCCCCACAAGGCCGCCGCCTGGGCGATGCCTGGGCCCGATGCTGGCCCGTGGGCAGGGCTGGCCTGCAGCGTGGGGGCTCCTGCTGGCCGCACTGCCTGGCCAGCTCCAGGGGATGAAGTGGGCCTTACCTGTCTCTGCCCGTGTGTGTCAGGGACAGGGCAGGGCAGGGGGAGGTCACAGGAACCATCAGCGTGCAAATCCATCCTAGGCTGTGCAGTGTGTGTGACAGTCTTGGCCATAGGAGCCTCTCTGTATATCCTGTCTCACGTCACCTGCCTGCACTTCAGTCAGGTCTTGCTGTCCGGGCATCCTGCTTGCCCCTCGCTGGGTGCAAAGGAGGAGGAGCGAGGACTCGGTAACTAGGAACTGAGCCAGTGGTCAGCTTTGCATTCCTAGGGACGGGGGTGTGACCGGGCCTCCTGTCACAGGCCGCTGCTGCTCCCACGGAGCTCTGTCCTGGAGTCTTCTCGGAAACTGCTCTGAAAGTCAGCACTTTATGACTCTCACCTGGTGGGTGACTCTCAGTCCTGCCAGCCGCATTTCCTGACTACCCAAAGCAGCCAGCAGGTGGCGGGCCAGCCCGGCTGCCCTGGGGTCCTTTGGCAGCAGAGGGCGGCCCCTGGTCAGCCCGCTCCTGACCGACCGACCTACCGTGCACTGTGGGAACTGTGTCCAGGAGGAGGAGGAAGTCCTGGCAGGGAGAAGCCGCTCACACAGTCCCTCTCTTCCCCTGTGAGAGGGTAACGAGGGAGGGGTGAGCCAGTCTGGACTCAGAGTGAACCCAGCCTGCCCCACAGCAGCAGCGCGGCCCCCTTCTCTGCCTTCCTGCCCCAGCAGGGCTGTGTCCTCCCTTTCCGCTCTGGGGTCCTGCAGCATAGATGTCCTCGCAGGCCAGGGAGGCAGTACCAGCCTCTCACCACCTCTTGGGCTACACTGGCAGGGGGTGGGAGTCCCTGGGCTTCCTGAAGGTGACCGGAGGCCCTGAGGAGACGCTGAGAGTCCCCGGCCTCCCTCCCTAGAAGGAAATGCTCGTCATTTGAGAGGTTGTGGAGTGCCGGGTCCCCTGAAGGGCTGCTCCGGGCAGTGCAGAATGAAGGCCGACCTTCGTGGGGTAGCTCAGCCTCTTGCTCGCTGCTTCTTCCCTGGTTTTCGTGCCTAGAATTTGCCAGGCGCAACCTCAAGAGGGCCTGGCCTGGCCGACATCCCCAGCTCCCTCCCATAGTCCCACCAAAGAGTCCTCTTCCTGAACCCTCAACCAGCTGTGATTTGCTCTGCTGTACCCCCACACACTCCTTCCCCCACGCTTCATCTCTCTAAAATTCAAACCAGAGTCCCCAGCCTGTGCCCCCGGCACCCCACTTCCTGTGGGGGCGGGCCCCTCTTGTTCCCTGCCCCGCCCGGCCCACCTGGTGGCTGCCGCCTGTCCTCAGAAGCCCGCGAAGGTGTGGATGCCCACCCTGTTTGTGCGCTGGTAAGGCTCCCTTCCTGTGACCTAGAGCCCACACTGCACCAGGCGCTGTGAGACAGGTGCTGCATTGTGAGATGGGCCTTGTCTCCCTCTGCCTCCTGTGCCCGGTGCCCAAGAGTCCTCCTGCACACGTGCACATCCCTGTCCCCACCCCAGTCCGATCTGGTAACGTGTAACATGTGCCCTCACCTTGGGGGCAGCCGCCACAGCCCTGGAGGAGGCCTCCTGTTTGTGTTCCCCCGGTGCAGGATCTTGGCCCTGCCTTTAGCAGGCACTGCCGGCTGATGTTTGAGATTGCTAGGAAAGAAAAGGAAAGGTCTGTTTTTCCTATTGCCCTAGAAAGCGTCAAAACCCCAGGTTGATTTTCAAAGTCAAATCATTGAGGATAGAAAAGGATCGGGGCTGGTGGGGCTGTGCCCTTCCCATTGCGTCTGGGGCCCAGACGGAGCTGGGGCAGGCCCTGGATCCCTCTCCTCCAGCTTGAACTTGGCCTCCTTCCCAGGGTGTCTGCGATTCCATCCCCACAATGATCTATTGTTATGTTCCCTTGCCTTCCACACCCTTTTCTGTGGTTTCTTTTTCTCCCTTACTCTTTGGAGACACATGCAAAGGTTGCCTTGGTTTCATACTCCTGTGCCCACAGCCACCCCAGATGCCCCAGCTGATGCCCAGCTTGGTCATGCATCTGCATCTTACCCAGCGTCACTACTCTGCTGGCTTGCCTGGTCCCTGGCCCTGTTGCAGCTGCCCACCCCAGATTCTGAGCCCCATCCACAGCAGGGCAGATAAAGGTTCACGGGACATGGCTGGGGCTGTGTGGGGGACCCAGGAGCTGGAGCGTCCCCGCAGTGAGTGACAGGCGGCGGAGGGATGCCCTGGGCACACTTGAGCCCTTTTATGTGCTCATCTCCCTCAGTTCAGCAGACAGGGTGGCCGTGGTGGGTGCACATTGCATACCCCGAGGTCGCATGCTGCAGATCAGGGCTCCCCTGCCCCACCGGGCTCTTCCTGCAGGCTGTGCTCCCTGCCCTCTCCTCTGCTGGCTGGGCCCAGAGAGCAGGAGAGGAGGCAGAACACAGCATGTCACCTCTCGGGCCTGTGAGCTGCGCGTGGTTGGGCCCTCTGGAGGGGTGGCCTCCTCCAGCACGGCCTGATGCGAACCCTTGGGACCAAGGTGCGGGCACAGGCGAGGGAGGGTGTGCCTATGGCTGCCTGGACAAATTCTGCCCTGTCACTGCCACGTGGAGACACCTGTGTGCTGTCTAGGGCCAGACATGGTACCGTCTGGCTCGCTGGTGCCCAGTTCAGCGCCGAAAACTGGAAAGCAGCGAGCAAGTACTGCTCTCTCATCCATGAGTAGAGTGAGGCCCGGATCCACATTTGACAGTACTTGTGGTTCTGGGGCCCAGCTCTGGTCCAGGCATTGTGTCCCCCTGCCAGTGTCCCCACTCCTGCCTGGAGCCCACCCGTGTCTGAGAACACAGGAGCCAGCAGGACCCCACACCCCAGCCTGGTGGCCATGCACAGGACCCAGTGGATCCCCAGACAAGAGTGCCTGCCTGAACCAGGCTGCCCTGCCCAGGAGCCCAGAGAAAACCCTCCTGTCTCAGCCTAGCCAGCCAGTGGAACCTTTTGTAGAAAGCATCTTTGTGTACATGGAGAATATTTCTGCCCCCCGTTAAAGCAACCAGAATCTTTTCTGTTCTTTTCCCTGTGTTTGATATGAAAGAGGCAATTTCCCAACACAGGTCAAGCGTGGTTCCCCAGACAGTTCAAATAGGAAAGAGGAGAAGTGGGGTGAATGCAGGGTGGACAGGGTGGCATGGGGTTCAGGTCCCTGCTCCTCTGCGCTCCACTCTGCGCGTGGCCCTGGCTGGCTGCTTTCCTGTTCTGAGCCTTGGTTTCTACCGCTGTGAAGTGGGACCCTTAATCACCACCGACTGCCTTGGGATGATTACAGTGGCCTCCGTCCTCTCCCACAATCACGTGTGACCAGGTCCTGCTCCAACACAACCTCCCGCAGGCAGAGTCTGGGCCTGCCCCTTTTGGCCATCACGTCCTACAGTCCAGCACGGGGCCTGGCACATGATAAACCTGGACAGATGGGCGTTAGTTGGCAAGCAAACAGATACTCTTGAGCAAGGCCATTACACTTTGGGAGAGTTTGGGCTTGAGGAGGCCTGAGGGCGTCCATCTCAGGGTCCTTGCTTGCCCTGGTGTCCCTGGTGCCTTCCGTACTGCTCCTGAGCCCCTTCTTTCCTCTGCCCACCACACAAAGGGCCCAGCCCCCACTGGAGAGGCCAAGCTGCAGGACAGCCAAACTCGCTCCCCTAGGACGTGCAGGGGTCTCGCTGACCCACAGTGACTAGGAAGATACTCTGCTTGGTGTGTGACTCTTGGAGTGGTGGTGGTGACAGGTGTGAACTTGTAGCAGATGTCACTGGCTGGGCTTGTGGTAGAGGGCTGTCAGGTCCAGCAGGGAAACACACGGGTACCCAGCTGGTACTTACAGTGGTGGATGCATGTGTTTCCCATGCAAAATGATTTGTAGCTCGTCAGAAATCAGAATTTAGCTGAGTGTCCTTTAGCTTTTTACGGGGAGAGTTATGAGGACCAGCTGTCAGATTGACCTCTGAGCTCCTAGCTTTCTACTCAGCCAAGCTGGGTCCCCTGACTCATCCTGTTCTCAGAGAGCAGCCTGGAGGCCTGTCACCAGAGGCTGCACAGCGGGTGACCATCTCGAGCCCCACAACCCAGGAAGGGTGGTTCTCTCAGGTATGAAACCTTGGGGTGGCCCCCCTGTGACCCTCCTGGCCCCCAGCTGGAAGCAGGCTTGGGGCTCTGTCCTGAAGACAGTCTTGGGGCTCCCTGTGAGTGAGAGGCACATGTGGGCTGCTGCACACATCTTTAATATCAGCCTGATGCCATGAGCCCCGAAATGGTGCTGTGATTAGCACTTAGTTGCAGTTGCTAATTGCTTGTGACTGTCCAGTCCTGGGAGCCAGGGGACAGAAGCCACTTGGCAGGCCCCTCCCGCAGCTGGCCATGCCCGAGGGCCACCATCCAGAAGCCCTGGAGGGGGCATCTGGGGCCTGGCAGGCTGGCGGTCACTCGCAGAGATGCAAGCTGCCCCTCCCCCTGGAGTCGGTGGAGAGGTGCGGGAGAGACACACAGCACTCTGTTGAAGACTCTTGGCTCTGGGAGACAGTCCTGCCTCTGCCACCACTTCCCGGCCCTGCAGGGGTAGCTCTGCCTGTTTGGGGGCAGTGGAGGATTTCTGTGGGAGATGAGGCTTTGTCACCATGCTCATTCCTTGACCCAAACATGCCACCCAGTGTCACCTGGTGGGGCTGTCCCTCCTGGCAGCACCCTCTCCCTGGACCCTGGTGCCTGGGGGCGGGGACTGCCTGGCATTCCCCAGCCGCCTGCCCAGTCGCCAGGAGACGGCGCCGCTTTCCCAGGCCCGGCCCCTTTTATCAGGGGGACAATGTGCGCACACAGTGAGGGCCTTGTGCAGCACCCAAGCCCTGAGCCCCTTTGACTTGAGGAATTTTTCAAGCGCTGACCCCGCTCCGTGAGGTCTTCAGTCGTCCAATCGAAGGGCTGGTTTCCTCACGGGGACAGAGAGCAGGAGGGGGACGCTGCAAGGCTGTTACCCTGCCTGGCAGCATCGTCGGGGGAGCACTGCCCTCAGAAAGGGGCGAGGAAGCCTGAGCTGTGGGAGAAAGCCCGATCGATCGTGTTATTTCTTGCTGATGTCCTCTCTCCTCACGCCTTCCTAAGGGGTGTGGCGGGAGCCTTGGGATCTCAGGGACAGGAGGCACTGACTCTCCCTGCCTCTGTCTCCTCGTATACAGGACAGTGAGGATGGGTTGAGACCCTGACCCCCAAAGGTGTCTCCATCAGGAGGATGAGCTTCCTCTGCTGTAGGGAGAGCATTCTTATGGGGGAACCATCCACCTTGGCCGACGAGGCCCCATTGGAACTCCCTGGAATCTCTGGGGAAGCTCCGGGGCAAAGCAGCATGTGCAGACCCAGCCTCATCCAGCCCGGCCAGCTGCTCCGGGTTCTGGTGCCGGAGGCCCGGGTGGTCCGGGTGACCCACTCTGTTGCTGTCATCCTGCTTCTGTCTGCTCAAAGGTCCAGTCCTTGGGGAAGAATAAGCCAGGCTTGCTCCACTCCTCCCTCCTGGGACACTTCCCATCTCACCAGGCCCGAGTTCAGCAGGGCAGTGTGGGTCCATCTGCACAGATGCACACGGAGGAGGACTGGGCTGGACAGCGGGCCCAGCAGTCCAGAGTGGAGGCAGGAAGCCACTGTGTGCAGTGAGGAAGGCCAAGCCCAGTGGCCACTAGGTTAGATCACTTGTTCCATGTGGCTTCCAAGGGGCAGACCTGACACCGGTGGGGAAAGAGAGGCAGATCCGTTTTGGGTCCATAAACTGCAGCTTCCAGCCGAGTATAAATAAAAGTGGCTGATGAGCCCCACTGTGCTTCCTGGGGAGGGACTGAGCACCATCCCTGGCAGGGTTCAAGCCCAGCTTGGCTTCGAGACACAGGGCTCAGGCTGTGAGGCTCTGGGCCACAGGCTGGGAGGAGCCTGGGACCCGGAGCTCTTCTCTTCCTGTGTTTTGACCTTGTGTCCAGTTGCCACCGTGCCCTGGCCTTGCCCTTCCTGGGAGGTTTGGATGACTCACCTACTGTGTGTCCTTGTCCCACACAACCCAGGCCCGCCTGCCACCTGCTCTTGAAGGAGCCGCTTAGCAGCTCGAGCTGACTCCCAGCCTTGCAGGGACCCTGGATCCCCGGGGCAGATGCCAGCCACCCCCCATACGTACCTCTCTCACCCACCCAGGCCTGAGCAAGCCTGCCGCGCTGTGGTGGGCAGGAGGGAGCTGGGCTCCTGCCTTTCTCCTGTCCCCCCTTCTGGGCTCTCAGGATGGGCATGCGGGGCAAGGCTTTCCTGGAGATTTTCAGTGAGCCCGCTGCCATCCTTGGGGGGCTTTGAGGACTGAGGAGTCATGCTCAGGGGTGGGGGGAGGTTGTGAAAGTGTCCCTGCTACAGGACAGAGCAGCACAGGCTCCAGGGCAAACGGCATTGGCCCCTTGGTTTGTGCTGCAGAGGTGACAGGGAGCAGGGGTGCTGGGGGGCAGAGCTCTACGCCCTCCGAAGGCCCCTCTGCCAGCCTGTACCAAGCAGGAACCAGGCCCAGCTCGGACTGAGTCCCTGGGGGCTCAGGGAAGCCAAGATTCTTTACAAGAATCTTAGAGTTTAAAAGCAAAAGCTCAATTTCAGCCCAGCAGAACAGTCGGTGACCTCCACAACATCTACCACTGGGCGACTTCGGATGTAAGAGACAGGAGTTAGGGTAAACACTAGGGCTGTTTCCTCCGCTGGCACAGAGCAGCCAGAACCTTCCAGCTGCAATGTAAACACCAGTCCTTGCTTTTCTGGGGGTGGGGGGCTCTGTTCTGTTTAGAGCAGTTTCAAGGACCTTGCTCAGTGCTGGGCTCTAAGCAATGAATGGTTGGACAGATGGATGGACTGACGGATGGATAGACAGGTGGATAAAAAGTCTACGAATGAACAGAGAAGTGAGTGGATAGATGAGTGGACAAATGATAGATGTTCTCGGCCTTTTCCTTCTGTACCCTGCCTGCCTCCCTCCACATCTCCTTTCTCAGCCGGATGCTCCGTGTCTGTGCAGGTCTCTTGTCATCTTGCTTGTAGCATCAACACTCCTTCCCTAGACACGTGTCTTCGCACCTCGGTCCGAATGGCCTTGCAGGCATGCCCTCGCAGTGGGTCCTCCCCGATGTTCAGTGAATGGCTGTGGGGGCGCGATTCACCTTCGCGGTGGTGCAGGCTGTGCGCTTCCTCACGTCACGGAAACCGAGATCACACTGCACCAATTCTGTGGAAAAAGCATAACCAGCGGGGCATGATTTTCCTCCCTGTCCTCTGCGGCTGCCAGCATGGGCGACTCGTGACTTGTTTACCCTGAAGGTCTGTCCTGGAGAGCAAGGTCACAGGCAGCATGCAGGACCCAGGCAGAGCCTCCTGAGAGAGGAAATCACCTATCACTGCCCCAGGGCACACTCAAGGGTCCCTAGGTCTCTTCCCCTCAAGGGAACAAGAGTGAAACACCGCTGTGTGTTGGAGATGTCTTCTACGAGGTCCGAGTGGTGGAGGTAGAAATGTCATTTGTACATAGTGGGTTTAAGAGGTTGACCTTTGTTTGAGCTCACACTAGAAATAGGCGGCAGAGCTGGATGGCCGGGCCTGTCGTTCGGGCAGCAGTGCCCTCCATCTCTTCACTGGGGACATGGGTGGCCCCTGCAGTCCACCATAAGGTGGCCCCAAAGCTCCCAGAGGCCACCCCGCCAGGGCTTCATTTAACTTCCGCACTCCCTCGAGCGGGGGAGCCTCATATCCCTACTCTGGCTGCTCCAGGCTTGTGCCGCCCAGAGCTCCTGCTCTGTGCCTCAGGGAAGCTGGTCACTGTGTGCCCCATGCCTGCCCAGCTCATCTCACTTTGCCTGCGTCTCCTCCCACCCGATGCACACCGTGCCCGACCCTGAACTCTCACAGAAGAGGGTCGCTACCAACGCTCGGGTGGCTGGTGGGGGAAAGCAGCTCGCGGCCACAGGCGGGGCTGGGGGCTGTTCTATAGGCCGTGTCTGTCTGTGCGCCACTCCCTCCCGCGAGAGCCCCTGAGACCCGCGGTGTGCAGTCTCCACGCGGTGTTGCTTGGGCCGACAGCATCCGTGTGGCATCTCTCAGCGAAGCCTCCGTGACTTCTCTGCTCCCCATGTCACTCCCCCGACCGCCGTAGTCTGTGCACTTTCTCCATGGCCCATTCTTCCTGTAAGCGTGTGAGGCCTACCGGGCAGGAGGACAGAGCTGCTGTCAGATCCAGGGCCCTCTGAGCTCCGCCGCCCTGCGTTTGCCCCCTGGGAACCCCCGTCTTGCTAACAGGAAGCCCAAGTGTGCCTGTCTCTAGCAGTCCATGTGGGTCTGTCTCTCCGCCTCTGTCCAGACCCCAAATAAGCAGCCAGCAGGAAGCTCTGGAAGGGCCAGTAGGGGCGACTGCGCAGCCCCCACCGCCCAGCCCTGAAGGACGAGGCCCAGGGCGCCACATCCAGGACAGTCTTGTGGGCGAGTCAGGGTGGGCGCTGGGGGACCGTGGGGACCGTCTCTGTCTCTTGTGTCCTGGAGAGTGCCACCCCCCGCCCCCGCCCAACACCCCACACTGCAAGGCCGCTCAGGCCTGGTTCCGCCCACCCTGCCCCACACGCTGTTGCCGTTTCTCCTTCCCCGGGGCCTCCATGTGGCTCTGAAGGTGAGGCCACCCATGAAGACAGGGGCCCTGGAACCCACAGCTCCACCCCCTCTGAGGCCAGGACATGATTGATGGCAGAGGTGGAGTGAGTGGAATAAGCCAGGGAGGAGGCAGCCGGGAGACAAAGTCCTGGGCACAGAGGGCCTGTCTGTCCGGCCTGAGGTCACACAGCCACTCAGTGACCAAGGCAGCAGGCCCAGCCCCCAGGGCATCTGGAATTCAACACCACCCTCCCTCCCCTCTGCCAAGCAGGGCCTGAATGAGCACCCGCCAGGAGGCCGCGGTCTGTGTGGCCCATCAGGAGACAGCCTGCTGACTCCGGGCCAGGCCGGGGGCTGGACTGCCTGACCCTCGCCTGGCCTGCTGTCGGCCCAGCCCTGCAGCAGACATTCCAGAGGCGGGCAAAGCGCGAAAGGGAGCCACGTCAGGGTCGAGCTGCTCGGCTGGTGCTGGTGTCCCGCAAAGTGCCCTGGGGTTGGGGTGAGAATCCAGCCCCAGGTGGGTGGTTGTGCAGGTTGGACACTGGACAAGGACCTGTGTGACCGTGAGGTGCCAGCAGGTGGCAGTTGCGTGTCTTGGGGATGGGGTGCCTGTGCGCAGGGCCGCCATTGCCATTGTTCACTCACTGGCCCAGCGAGCCACCTTTGTTCAGCTCGCGCCTGCGCCTGCGACACACAGGGCACGGCCAGCCCTGCAGCCAAGATCCCAGCTTCGGAAGAGCTGCCTGGAGGTGGGGTGGGCACAGTGCACAAGACCCAGCCTGGGGGCACAGAGAGCAGCAGTGGGAGTCACCCGGGGTCTTGAGACAGAGGCCAAGGACAGCACGTGGATGCCCTGTGCGTGGAAGACGCTGGCTGAGGCTGAGGAGGGAAGCAGGGATGCCCCCAGGTGCCCCTGGGGCTCCAGATCAGGAAAGATCTGGCCTGGGCTGAACCCTGCACATCTGAAAGTTCCAGAGCACTGGGTGGCAGGGATGAACAAGCGTCCCCATCTGGAGCCTGCAGGGGTGAGCCCTGCGTGACCTCTGGGCCTCCAGAAGGTCAGCAGAAGGGATGTGACGGCTCCCGGTCCATCCCTGGGCCATGGAGGACAGGCAGAGCCTGGCTGGGGAAGGCAGCACCGTGCATTGTTTATCTGGGGTGCCCGGCCGCTCAGTGGCGGAGGCATACTCACTGCTTCTGTTGTCGGGGATCCTGCCCGGGGTCCTGGGCTGTGTGCTCTGGAGCTTAGGGTGCTGCGGTGGGGAACCGCTCTGAACACCCCTGCTTCTCCTTCATTTAATCCTCACAGCGACCCTGTGACGGAGCTGCCGTCATCATCTGTCATCATCCCTGCTTCCCAGATAAGGAAAGTGAGGCACGGGGGGAGAAACTCACCCAAGGCTGCTGAGCAGGGGGTTGTACCCGGGCTGCAGTCACTCCACTGCCGCATTCTCAGAGGCTGAGTGAATTTCTTTCTCACCACCACCTGCACTGGGATGCATCCCCACGTGGCAGGTGGGGAGCGGACCTGTGGGTCGATGCCTTGTCTTACACACACACACACACACACACACACACACACACACACACACGGGTGAGCCTAGAGCCAGGGTTCAGCACACATCCTCCTGACTCCAGCTGCTTGTCTTCCCAGCATGCTTTGCAGTCCCAGGCTGCCCCCCTGAGGGCCCAGGCCCGCACAGTGCCAGAGGATGTCATCCTGCACCCACTGCAGCTCTTCCTAGCCACACCCCGCTCCACAGGCGGAGGAGCTAGCAGGGCAAAGGTGCTGTGCCCTGGGGCCCTGACACCTGCACCCCGAGTGGTGTTCTGGGTGCCCCAGGCCTGGGTTTCTCTGTCTGAAAGGGCCTCGGCCTAATTCCAGGAGCTGCCGAGCCAGTTCCTCGGCCCAGGCTCCCAAGAGGTGGCCAGGAGGCTGTTGCCTGGGGTTGTGGGGAGGAGGTAGAGCTTGGTCACATGGCCTGGGCCACCCATGGACCTGCACAGACTCTTCAGGGACACAGAACAGGGTGGAGGATGGTGGGAAATGAGGGTTCTGGGCTGCAGAAAACTGAGAAGCAAGAACCAAGAACTGGCTGGGCCTGCACCTCTTATTCCGGGGGAGCTGCAAGGGTTTCGCATCTAAGTTCTGAATCTTCAAGATCAATATGAAGTTGTCAAGGAAGGCCACAGGTGTGTTTTATTAAAATGTTTCCTGGTTTTGTCTATCCGATTTAAATATTAGACATATGACACATTCTGGGCCCTATGAATACTAGCGGTGAACCTGTCCTGGTGTCTGGAATTCACTGACGTGACCACTGATACAATCCACAGACTGCAGTTTCCCTGGGCATGAGGCTCGCTGGACACACATTTTGTTGAAAAGCATCTCTGGGAGAAAAGAACCAAAATCTCACTTTCCAGTCACACCAGCAGTTCCTGTCCCACAAAAGTAAACTCAGTGACATCTTGGACTGTCAACATGGGAAGAGAAAGTGGCACCAATCCAGAGCTGTCCATCAGCGATCCCGGCGGGCTTGGGCAAGCAGGACTCCACTGGCCAGGGCCAGGCGATGACAGAGCGGCTTTGAAAACAGACAGACGGAAGCAGTCGTGAATTTATAGAAAGGAGTCTTTCACAAAGGGGAGGTTTGAGAAAACAGTTGGCAACACCCATGTTCCAGGGAAAAGAATGGAATGAGAAGCTATGGAGAAGGTTCTTGAATGTAACGCTTCCAAATTAGTGATTAGAGCTCAACCACGTGGCACCCCTGGCTGGCGGAGGGTTGGAGCATGTTTCATGCGCTAATGTGTCAGCTCTCCTGCTGGGGGAAGGGCGGAACAGGCCTGGGAAGAGAAGAACCGTCTCTGTCCGTGAGAAGATTGGCAGAAAGGCCCCACACGGTGTGAGGTCCCGCGGGCGACCAGAGCAATGAGTGTCAATTACAGCAATAACCAAGAGGCCTGGATGGAAACTTGGGTTCCTTTGGCTCTGTTCTTGGGAAGCGTCTAACCTGTAAGCACTCCAACTGGGGCTGCTGCTTTTCGGGGGGTTTGCAAAGTGCAGTGGTGGAGTGGAAGCCATAGACAAGGCTGCGTACCAGGAAGGAGGGAGACAGACTGTCCTTCCGTGGGAGGAGGGAAGCAGGGAGGTGTCGTGGGAGGGACCAAATTCCCACGGTGAATGTGAGCATCATGTACTGCAAACGCTCACTGACAAAGCAAAATAAAACAAGGCCTGGATTCGAGTTGTGTAGGCCAAGCATGGGCCCTGAGTTTCTGAGTTTGCCTTCTATAGAATGGAAATGAAAAGACGGACTTCATGGTGTTGGTTGTGAGCATTAAATTCCGAAAGCTCACTAGTCTCTTCAGCCCTTACCCACTCAGCAGGTGTGAGTCGAGCCCCTGTGTGTGCATCACGTTGCTGGCTCTGAGACAGAATGGGCAGCTGGACAGGTCCTTCCTGGGCACCAGGAGCTGTGATCGTTCCATGTGATACGGGCACAGCTAGATACATGGCTAGTTCTAGTTCTAGTTCAGTTCCAACAGTAAGAAGTAAGAGCTGAGTTTGAGAAGACAGCTGTCTCAGAAGACAGACGGATTGTGGGTCAGGAATAGTGCAAAGACGGAGCAAAACGGGCAAGTGGATGGGTGGCTTTGAGACTGTCAGGACGTAGAGTCGGGGACAGAAGGCTTCTGGAAGCAGGTCCACAAGTGCAGTCTGCACTTCTGCCTCAAGCAGGCTCAGGGTGCTAGCCGTGCTGCTAGGGAAGGCGAGTGTGAGAAACCCACGAGCCGTGGCTGGGGGTGGAGGGTGGAGGGGGACCGACGATGACTGCTTCGCTGGATGAGTGGACAAACGCAGAGGTGGGCGAGTGGGTAGATCAGTCAGTCCTGGGCGAGTCCCTGGTGGAGTACCCTGTTTTCCTAGGTTGTTGCTTAGTAAAATAGTACTGCTTTACTTATTCATTAGCTCATTTAACCCTTAGACATGTGTAGCGTAGGTGTTAGTGCCTTTAAAACAGATGGTAAAACCAAGACGCAGGGAGGCCACCTGGACAGGCCCGGACCTGGAGTCCCGTCTTCCCCTGTGTCACCCGAGGGTGACATTTGCAGTCACAAGTGGGAAGAGAGGGAGGTGGAGAAAGCCTTGACCTGACCCCCAGGGGCAAGGCCTTTGGGGAAGGGAGACCAGGGCAAAGAGGAAATCTGCCTTCACCCCTTCTCTCTCCTTGCAGGGCAAAGTATTTCTGTGGAAAGAAGCTGAACGGAGAGATTGAGATCCGAGTGGAACAGGTAGGTGGGGACTGAGCTCTACCACTCTCCCCCTTTCCCAAGGCTGGGCCATTCCCTGGAGCAACCTTAGTCCCATCCTTGTGATAATGAATTAAAATCACCAGAGATGTCCTGGCTCAGGTAGACCTGGGAGTCTCACTGAACTCCAGAATTATTTGGCCCAATAGTTTTCAGCCTTTTGTTTTAGCAGCAAAATTTTCAAAGGAAATGTCAGATAGCAGCTGATTCTACCAAAAAGAGCCAGTCAGAGGGGCTCTGATGGAAATGGGGACAGGCTCCCCAAGAGTCTGTGTTCCCCATGGCCCTTGACATCTCGCGCGACCATGCTGGCCAGGAAGCACAGCCTGAGAGCGCTTCGTGTTAAGCTGGCTCTCATCCCCTCAGGACTGAGCAGGTGACCATCTTTCCCCGTCACAGTCTCCGGCATCATTGTTGGTGTCAAACTGACTAAAACCTCGAGAGAAATGGGAGCTGAGAACCCCAGCTCTTCTCGTTGCTTCCGGGATCAGCTTTCAGGGTCCCCATTTATGTGGGGAGAAACACGGTCTTGCTCAAGGCTGGATGGGAAGTCCAGGGCAGAATCGGGAGCAGACGCCCAAGGGCCCCTTGGCTCCACCTTTGTGGAACCTCCCGTCAGGCTGGGCGGGCGCTGGGTTCCAGGCCCGGTGCTGCCACGGAGTGCGTGGCCTCAGTGAGCCGCGCTCGAGCCCCTCCAGCTTCCCCTCTGCACGTGGCCAGTGCTCATGTCCTCCGTGGCCGTGGGCGTGTGGGGAGGGTGAGAGATGTGTGCAGAGGTGCCCAGCGCGGAGTGTAGCAAAGGGCCCTGTAAGCTTCGCTTTCCTGCTGCTCCTGCTCCTCTGTCGTCTCCGTCCAGTTCTGGACTTTCGTTTCCTCCTCCTCCTCCTCCTCCCCCCGTCGCCTTCCCTCTCTCCTCTCACTCCAAGGCCCAGGAGTAAGTGTGGCGGGCCAGGGCTGGCTGGGAGGTTAACCGAAGAAGGCGCAGTCACGGGACCAGGCTGGCTGGGCCCGTCTCTCTCCTCCCTGCCCTCCTCGAGCTCGGGGGTCAGAGGGACAGAAACCCTGAGGTCAGCCCGCCCAGCCTCACGCAGCAGTGCCTGGGGCTCGGATCCCAGCTTGACCCCGTGGCTTTCGAGCCAGCCCGCTGTCTCCTGCTGTTCCTTTCACAGCAGAAAGCAGGTTATTTTTGCTCATTTTACAAATATTTGTCAAGTATCTATGCTGTCAGCCAGCTCTTGCAGGGACTGAGGGTGCAGAAGCTGGGCTGAGTCCTAGGGAAGCCTGTGGTCTAGGAAGGGAGGCGAAGCGAGTCTGGAGGACTTTTCAGGGAGGCCGGAGGTCAGCCCCAGCCCCAGTCCCAACCCTGGCCCCAGCCCCAGCCCCAGCCCCAGCCCCAGCCTCAGCCCCGCCCGGGGCAGCCGAGGGGTCCCAGGTGGCTTGGAGGAGGGTGGCTGCCTGGCCTGGGCTGAGGATGGACAGGTTCCAGCAAGTGGGGTTGGGGCAGTGGAACAGGGCAAAAGGGGGGTGGCTGTCCAGTTGGTGGGCTCCAAAGCAGCCATTCTGTCCCCTTGCCTGTCCTGTACGTCTTCCCAGTGCCCTCCTTGGTGAAGAGGACACTCCCTACCATCCACCTGACGCCAGTGGGCACAGTCTTCTGTGCCTCCATGCATGCCTCACCCATGCTAACTGACAGACCCTGTAGTCCTGTGTCTGTCCACCCCTGCTGCTGGGGATCTGCCCTGGCTGGACCCCACCGCACTACCACTTGTTCATGTTCACCCCGTTTCTGCCCATCGCCGGTGTATTTCTTCCTCATCACAGCTGGGGCGATCGACCCTTTAAAGTGTTAACTTTGAAGCTGGGTGTGGTGGCACAAAACTGTAATCTCAGTACTTGGGAGGCTGAGGCAGGAGGATCTTTGCAGTTTGAGATCAGCCTGGGCTACAAAGTCAGCTCAAGGCCATCGAGACCCTGTTCCAAAAAGGCAAAGGAAAAAAAGTGTTAACCTTGAAGTCCAAAGCTAAAGGCGCATCGAGCCCAGTCTCAATGGGTGCCCAGGTTGTTCTTTGGCATGGTCCCTTAACTGCTCCTCCGTAGCCCTACCCTGGGTTTGTAACCTGTATTTTAAGGTGGGATTATTTGGGGAGGAGAGGGCCCTGGCTGTTAGGGGTTTGGAATGTTAAGTAGCACAGGGTCTGGCATAAACTAGACCTGAAGGAAAAATGTGCAGTGTGAGTAACTGATAGATTCCGCAGATTCCAGGCTGTTCTTCAGTTTCCAAGAGGGATGAGTCACACTGTGCCATAATCACCCCTCAAAAATCTGGGTTTTCCATAAACCGTCCGGCACATGCTCAGCTGCCAGCTGAACTGGCCCTGCTCTTCCCACTGCCGCGACCCTGGAAGTGGGTTTTAATTTCTCCCTTTTATCTTAGCACTTTCTTTAGCCCAACTTGTAGCATGAAATCCCTGAGCAGGAACCGCAGAGGGAATTGCCCTAAGAATAACTCACCAAGGGGCCCTGGGGACACTGCGCAGCGCGCCGAGGGCTGCAGTCACGCTGGGAACCTTGGCGGGTTTCATCCTCCTGACTCCTAGCCATGCCTCTCTCTGGCCGCCAGAAGGTAATTAAGCCAGGAAACCAATCAGCAGGTTATTTTCAACATTCTTCCCTGGAAGACTCACCTTCCCAAACCCATCTTGGCATTTGTATCGCCCCTCTGTGCCCATCTGGATCAATGGGTCAGTCACATAAGCAATCCCCAGGAGTCTTGTATGTGTCCTGCAGGACTTGGAAAAAAGCTTAGGACAGAAGCCACTGTTTAGTCTAAGCTGGCCTTCGGTTTTGGGAACCGGTCTCTCACTAAGGACTGAATTAACCAGATAATTGCGCTGTCTGGATTTTGCTGGACACAGCAAGAGAGTTAGTTGTGGTTGGCTAGAAGAAGCCTCTGCCCTTCTCTCCTCCCTCTCCCTCCTGGTGCAAAACACTCTTGTCGGGCACTCCCAGTCCAGGATCCAACGACCCTGGGGAGGTGGAGGGACATCATTTTGCACCCCACCACCCAGAATCCCCTGGGGTCCAGTGGAGTCTTTGCAGCAGTGTCCTAGGAGGGCCTCAGAGGATCAGGCCAGTGTGGTTGGCATGTCAGACTCGCCTCTTTACACATGAGGCACAAGTCAGCCCTGGGAGGCTTAGAAATGCAGCTGACAGATGGATTGCTATTAAGTAGACTCACAGTGGACTGGGGCTTGGTGGGATAGAGCCTGGGGCCCTTGTGGAAAAAGGAAAAGAAAACTGAAATCATCACGCTCAGTCAAAGGCACAAAGGCCAGCAGTGGAATCTGTAGCAGATGGAAGGAAAGACAGGAAAGGAGGCCGGGTTAGCCACAGCCTCACATAGGAGAACCAGGGGCCCTGAGATACCTGTCCGTGTTTGGTATTGGAGCTGGATGGAGTTAGGCGAATGTCTGTCTTCTGCTTTTTCAATGCTTCTTCAACATGCATGTCTTCTGAAAATAAAAGTGTGATTTGTTTCCCTTTAAAATGCACATTTTAAACACTTCAGACCCTAGACAGTTGTATCTCTTACCCAAATGCTTGCAACCAGAAGTATTTCTGATTTCAAACTCATTGAGATGTTGGAATATTTGCATATATACAGCAATGTCCCTTGGGGGCAGGACCCAGGTCTGAACATGAATTGCACTGTATTTTATATATACTCCATACACATGGCCTAAAAGTAATATTGTGCAGTATTTTTAGTGCACCTGTGCTTTGACTGGCCTTTGTCACATGAGGCCAGGTGTGCTGTTTTCTGCTTGTGGTGTTACGTGGATACTCAGAAAGTTCTGGATTTTGGTGCTATTTGGATTTTGGATTTTCAGATTGGGATGTGTTGAGTCTATATATTTTCATATGTGTTTGAGCCTTCCATCCATGATTTGTTCCAAGATAATCTTTCTTAGAACTTACTTTAGCTGTAGATATTGACTACAAACACTGTGTAACATTTTATAGAACAGATGTTGATGAGATAAAAAAAAAGAGGTTTGGTATTCATTCTTCAGTTGATGGATTGGTATTAGGGTACATCATCCTTGGTGTGGAATAATTACTTGATAGAAATACACCTTGAAAAAATATATCTAATGGCTCACCAAAGGGTCACACCTTTGGCCTTTTCTGTGCTGCTTCTTAATATTAATTTTGCAAATTAAATTTGCTAAAAACTTGAAGCTAAGTGTAATTGTGGTTGTAGTAAGTTAATCTCCCCAATGCTGCTCCTTTGCAACTGAGTTTTTGAAGAGGAACCTGTGTTGTACCCCCATCCAGTTTGACCATGTCAAATGTAATCTAGCACATACACTAGTTGCTCAATAAGCTATAGGTGTGAGTGTGACTCTCTAGAATCTGATGTCACTTCAGGCTGTATCTTCAAAGAGATACAGAAAGGCAACATTTCATATACTCTCCTCTGCCACACACAGGCTACCTACACCCATGCCATCTTCTAGTCAAATTCTAATGAGAAATCCAGTCACAGTGTCACACTCTTAAGGAGATAATTGTACCTAGAATGCCTCCTGGAGGGTGATTGGAGAAGACCAAAACCTGAGGAAGCGAACTGGCACAGTCCACCCCATTAGCATTCACACTGGCCTTCTACTCACCCATACCCAGCTAAGCACTAATTTGTCACTTAATGTATCCTATAGTTTATCCCACAAGAGCACACAGAGAGCTGCCTTATTCTTAATAGTTGTCTAGAGTTCATAAAGTTCATTTTATGTAATTTTACTATTATACAGTGCCAAACCTATGTGATTTCAAACATTTGTCAGTGTTTCTGTAAAATTCCTTCCTATAAACAGAAAAACTCATTCCAAAAGTAGTGCACACAGTGCATGCTATCATGTGTCTCAAGGAGTGAAGGAGTTTTCCCCAGCTGCTAGAAAACTACTCCCAGAAGACAGCCATCAGCCGTGAGTCAGGTACGGAAAGATGCCTCACCCAAGGTCACATCTCTTAACATCACAGTTACGTTAAATGACATACAAGACCTGGCCCCTTCACTCTGATTGAGACAACTCTGAAGGGCAATCCCTCTTCCCCAACTGTTTATGGAGTGGGCTGAGACTTTGATGAGGTCCAACTTCTCCGTACATTCAGGGCTGCTTCCTTCTTTTTCCTACCTTTTCAGTGGTGGTTATTGTCAGAGCATTTCCTAATGAACCTCTGTGAGGCCAGTACCCATCTCAGCATTCACATCCCAGCAAGACCAGCTTCTGGAAGTACATGTGTAACTTAATGGGTTTTACAGAATTGCCCTCCACAGGGGTTGTATGGCTGATCGATGAGACTCTTCTGGGATGGACAAAACTCTGCGTGACCCAGGAGTTTGGAGTCTTTTCTATTCAGAACGCTCTCCAGTTCCAGGCCAGACATTGACACTGAACTCTGAAGCAGTGCATAATTCGTGCTTCCTGTTTGACCTCCTTGTGTATGAAATTCACCAGAGCTTGGTGTTTCTGTGCAGAGTGGAGTCTGGTTGCTCTGATCCAGCAAACCTTGTTTTGTTAACATAATCTGGCAAGATTTATTTGTTTGGCTTGGCTTACTCTGACCTCAGACATTCTGTTTTGTATTATTTTTGAAAGCGTGTGGGTCTCTATGGAGGTCTTTTTATTTTCAAATCTAAGAACCAGCTGGGAGAATAAAAAAAAAACAGGTGGGATCATAGGATGTTTTAGCAAAACCATAACTCATCAGAGCACAAATTGTTTCTCTCGGCATTGACTAATGTGGGCTTATCAGCTTCCTCCATCTACTGCAGCCCACCAGCTTAAGGAAACTGTAGAAATGGAAAACACTAATCATGGTGGTGGTAGGAAACTGTTGTTGATTGTGTACTGCATGGGAGCGGGCGTATCCATGCCTCTTGTACAAGAACTCATTTAATCCACATGTTCTGCCTCCTGCTGAGGAAACAGAGGCTCTGAGAGCCCAGATAAATTTCCCAGGCCCGGGTACACAGTGAGGAAGAATGCAGTGAGGCTGAGACTTGAATCCAGGTCTGGCTTAACCCGAGGAGATAGATCAGAGCAGTGTTAGTCTTCAGTGTGTCTCTGTAAAGCTTTTGTCTTTCCCTTCCTGACTCAGACTCCCTCAGTCCAGCTCCCACACTCCCTCCTACCCACTCTGCTCTTTTGATCCACTCCACAAATTACAAATTCCCATGATGTCCTTCCAGCAAGCCTGCCTTTTCCTGACTAGCCCTCAAGGCTCTTCCTCACCATTGATGTTTCCAGGTTATTGCTACATAGTCCCTCATTAAAGCAGTGCTATTTGCTCTTGTTTCCCCCTAACCGTTATATTCACTGCTGTCCCTAAGTACAGACATACAGCTTTAAACTGCAGACTACTCCAGCTCGGACTAAAGAGCCAGACCATGAGAATTTGAATCCCAGCCTCGCTATCCTGGCTGACCTTGAGGGAGTGATTTAACTTCTGTGTTTCTTAGTTTCCTCGTATGTAAATAACAATAATAAGTACTTGTAGAGTGGTGAGATGGAAATAAGTTTCCATGTCTGAAACACTCAAAGCAGAGCTTGACCTACAGGAAGTGCTGTTTTTACGATCACTGTCTCATCACGGAACACATCACTTGAGCAGTTTCTGGGTTTCAGTTCCTTGGATTGTTCAGAAATGAAAAGGATGTAACCATGTGCTAAAGAAGTTTGCACTGCAGTTGGTAGGATAACAAATGTCAGCAGGTTGCATTCATATGTGTGCTTTCATTACTTACACACGTGTCCAATTGTACGTCCCACTGATGGTACAACACTCGCTTGGAGCCTGATATAATTTTTTAACTTGTCCTTGATGGTAGCTCTCATGACTGTTTATTGAGTGAATGTGTCAATGACCACATGACGGAACATACTCATAGACGGTACTGGCAGAGCATAAACAGTCCCTGGATGTCATCTAATCCAACACCCGATTAATTACCGAGAAGTTAAGAGACAGTGTGGCAGGTAGGGTGGAGGATCAACTGGATTGGCTTTGCGGTTCACTTGAATGATTTGGAGAACACTTCTAGGTGTGTCTGGATTGGACATGGAGATGAGGCCCTGGGATCAGTGTCTAAACCAGGCCCCTTTCTCTCTGGAGCTGTCCCTTGCTCTGCTTTGAGGCCACCACGAAGCGTCCTGCCCTTCCACCCGGTGTCTGCCTTGGAGCCAGATGACCATGGAGTGAGTCATCCCAAAGCCCGAGCCAAGTGAAACCTCTCCTCCTTTACGCTGTGGGTGTCAAGCATTGTGTCCGGCAGTGAGAAAGCTGACTAATATGAAAAGCTGGTACCAGCACTGAAGGTGTAGCTGTGGTGGTACCATGTTCATATGGTTTAGAAGCCTTTGGAATGGGTTTGTGGGAGGAATTTGGAAAAGTTTGGAGGTGCCAGTTGGAGAAGCCCTAGAAGGCTGTAAACACAGCCTGTTGGGTGATACTGCTCAGACCTCAGAATGTTGATAGCAATGTGGACTGCAAAGACCAAGCCCAGGGGGTTTCAGCTGGGAACAAAGACTCCACTGGCAGTTGGAATAAAACCCCTGTGTGTTACTCTCTGGAATAAAATTTGTCTCATTTTGCCCACTTCCTGAGACTTTGCAGGAGACCAAGATTAAAGGCAGGGGACTAACTAATCTGGTAGAAGAAATTTTAAGATAGTTTAAATTCTGGCTGTGATATGGGTACTACAACCGACCTTTAGCCACATTTATGAGTATCATTGGCAAAAGAGAAAAAAATTTTGAAAAACTTAAATTTGGGCCCAGAAGGTAAAGAAATTGGTGCCATTAAGAAGAAAACAATTCTTTGTACAGAATCTGTACTGAAGAGAGTAGCACCATTAAGGAAAAAAATGAGATACTTTGTACAGGAACAAGGAGAAAGATGCTTTGAGGATGTCTCGGAAATCACCGTGTTTCCTCCAGTCAAAGACTCAAGGGTGCAAAAGTGTCAGCCTTTCAATTGAGAAGAGGCCCTAGGACTCCTGCTCAAGAAGGACCTTCTACCGGGCATGGTGGCACAGGCCTGTAACCCCAGCACTCAGGAGGCTGAGGCAGGAGGACTGTTGTAAGCTCAAGACCAGCCTGAGCTACAAAATGAGCTCAAAGCCAGCCTGAACTACATAGTGAGACAGTGTCAAAAGAAAAACAAAAGGAAGAGTCTCTGAGGCAGGCAGATTATTGCAAGTTTGAGACTGGCCTGAACTACAAAACGAGCCCAAGGCCAGCCTGAACCACATAGCATTTTTTTTTTGTCTCAAAAAGGCAAAAAAAAAAAAGAGGGGAAGCTCCTAGGGAATTGATTCCTCATTCATTTCACTGTTTTTAGCCATCCAGGAAGTCACAGGACAGTGCTGCTATGATCCAAGGGGCCCTGGCTGCTGCTCCTACTGACAACAGACCTTAGATAGCAATTTTGTCAGCATGGAGAATGTAAGAGTTGTGGTGTCAGGTAAATTTCCTCCCAGATTTCAAAAGAAGGCTTGGAAAGCTAAGCAAAGAGCTCCCTGAGAGGGCAGTTTGTGAAACTGTGAAAAGGAAGCTGAAGATGCAGTGGAGATCCTAGGGAGTCAGAGATGCCAAGGACATGGAGCCTCTACTGAGGAAGGCTTCAGCCAGTCAGTGGAGCCAGCCCTAGAGAAAGAGGGTATGGGCTGCAGTCAGTAAGCCTATTCCATAAGGGTGAGGTGTTCCAAGTCCTTTGGAACTCACGTTTTTAGTGCCATGTGTTCTGTATGTGAGATATTATAGCTGCAAGATCTAATGTTGACCCTGTTGGATTTAGGGCTTGATTTTGGTCCAGAGAAAGAGGGTATGGGCTGCAGTCAGTAAGCCTATTCCATAAGGGTGAGTCTTGTTGACCCTGTTGGATTTAGGGCTTGATTTTGGTCCAGTTCTTCTTTATTTCTATGCTTTTGGAATAGAAATATTTACCCTGTACCACTTCCTTTTGGATTCTGTGATTTGTTTCTTTTTTTTTTTAAAGAGAATAAAACAAAAGACAGATCTAAGCAAATCAGAACAGAACAATGTAAGCAACACAGCACTTCACAACAAGACAATGGGATATTAACAGTAGCTATCATAATGTCTCTTTCTTTGAAATAGTTGAACTTAGCTTTACATACAATAATGTCAAACTTAACAAAATAGAATAAAACCACTCAAGAGAATGAAAGTATTACAAGGCATTCTGAACCAAATAACTGATGATGAACAATGGTTATCTCATTTTCCATAAAAATTTGTTTTTGATATCATACATATTAAAATTCAGTAAGACACAACATGACAGAACCAATGGTAACAGAAAAACAAAAGCATGGTAGGACTTCGGAGCAAGATGATATTAAATCAACATGGCTGCCATATTGTCTTGTCTTCAAAGTAACTATTCATATGATCACATATATTAAGATCAAACAAAACAGAATAAAACCATTCCAACCAATGAATGAAAACATAAGACTTCAAAGCAATATAATGGTGAACCATGATTACCATAAAATCTTCTGTACTCTTACTATTTCTTACAGTAGGGAGACTATATGGTATTTATACATGTGAGTTAAAAATATGGAACGCTTCATGAATTTGCGTGTCATCCTTGTGCAGAGGCCATGCTAATCCTCTCTGTATCGTTCCAATTTTAGTATATGTGCTGCTGAAGCGAACACTGATTTGTTTCTTATTTTTACAGAGGTTTACAGCTAAGAATTTACCTTGGGTCTCAGTTCAGACTCACTTGGACTTTTGAAAAGTGTTGGAACTGTTGAGACCTTTTGGAGGGCATTGTTGTGTTTCCTGTTGTATGCAGGATACTTGTATTATGTTGGGCAGGATTATGAAATTGCTCTTGTCTTTATTTGGAGATTAATTATGGCTTTGCGGAGATGTGTTTGGATGTGAAATTGACGGATGTGGCTGGTCTGTGTGGAGTGTCAACTCGGGGCGGTTTGGGATTCCCCAGGGAAGTTGTGAGGTTCACTTTTGTGTGTCTAGGTGGGCTGTGGAGGTATGGCCTTGAGGTCTGTGTCTTGTTCTGGCCCCTTCCTCTTTGATGCTGCCCCATGCTGTCCCTCAGGTTCCCCATTAACTAAGCATCTTTGCTTCACAAGTCTCTTCCAACATGTTTCTGCTTAGAGTCAGTTAACCATGTACTGAATCTCTTGAAGCCATGAACCAAATCAAACCTTGTCTCCTGTAAGTTGTGGGTGTCAGATATTATGTCCAGTGATGGGAAAACTGACTAATGAGGAGAAGTATCCAGACCAAGCACATACATCCATTTACAGTTAGGGTCCAATATGTGGAGAACCCAGTCTTTCATCTCCCATATCACTGCCTGCCAATGCTGTATTTTGTCTTCCTCTTTAGAAAGCCGTTAGTCCCTTCTGATGATATGAAGAGCAAACAGATTGATCTAATATTCCAGTCAGGAGACTGGAATTTACGTGTGGGAGGCCTTTGTCTTGGAAAGAATCTGGTTGGGGTTCTCAACCCTAGCTGATGCCAGAGAAGAGCAGCAGCTAGTGCAGGCTGGGGGAGCCCCAGTATCATGGTCGAACCCCCCCCCCAATCTACAAAGCAGAGACCTCTGTGTCATGTCGATGACTCTCCAGGTCCTCTCATCGTCTTTGTTAGAGGGGACTTCAGACCCTGGTTTGGCTGTATAACTCAGGACCACCTGAGGTAAATCTTGAAGAACTTACAGCAAATTTTGGGGAAAATACATGAGGCAGAATGAGATTCAGTTCAGGCATTAATTTGTGTGCAGAGATGAGGAGCAGCACTGTGAAGCAGATGGAGTCCATGCTCATGCACCAGGAATCCCGCCTCATGGTTCCTTACCTCCACCTCTCTGGTTTCCACCCTTCCTTCCTGGCAGCCCACTCCATCAGCGTTTGCCCTGTGCACAGAAGTTCCACTGATGAATACGATTCCAGTGGAAATTAGGTAGACATTCTCAAGGAGAACTAAGTGGACTCTTCAGCTTCTTGAGGGATATGTAATAAATAACATATAGAGCTTACCTCCTCCAAGCCTGCTCCCTCAAGAGACACTTACAGAGCACCTGCTCTGCCCTTGGCCTTAATGACAGAATCAGATGCTCAGTGGCATTTGGAGAAGAGAATAAGGGAGTGTCAGGGGACAGATGTGAACATCAGGCTTCTAGCTAAAGGGAGGGTTCTAAACCTCCGCTTGTCACACAGCAGGGAAAGATCAGACTGTAGAATGTAGGAGAAGGGGTGGTGGGAGACAAAGCTGGAAAAGCAGTGTTTTAGTTACCTTTCTTGTTCTGAGACTAAATGCCCAACACCCAAAGTTAAAGAAAGGTTTATTTGGCTTATAGTTTGTAGAAGTTTCAGTCCTTAGTTGGCAAGCTCCAAAGCAGGGTGACATCGCATAGGGGGATCGCAGAAGAGAAACAGTGGCAGGCAGAAGGCAGCAAAACAACCAAGCAACAAGTGGCAAGTGACAACACTAGCATTCTTTTTGTCCCTTATATTTTATCTATGGTGGGGCACGCTTAATCCTACTCAGAACAATGTCAAACCAGTCAGTGTGCTAATTTAGTAATTGCACACCCTCAATACAGCCACCTCTGAAAAGCCCTGCCTATGACAGCATGAGGCTTTAGGTGGATATCCAGACATAAACCATAACAAGCAGATATCAAGTGTTGTGTTGAAGTGGGGTTTGTGTACTAGGTATGTGTGTTAAGTCAGCTTCCCATCTCTGTGGCTTCCTGAGAGAAACAACTTAGGAGGAGGCAGGGTTTGTTTTGGCTCATGGTTCCAGAGGTCTCAGTCCGTGGTCCACTGGCTCTGATGCTTTGGGCCTGAGGAGAGACAGGATATCATGGTGCCAAGGCAGGTGGAGGGAGAGGCTGCTCACCTCAAGTGGCCAAGAAGCAAAGAGAGAGAGGTGGAAAGGCTGGAGCCAGAGGTCATGTCCTAGAGGCCGTGTTAAAGCTTAGTGAGGTAACTGTGCATCTACTTTAGAATGCCTGTAGCGATTGCGTTTTGGACGATGAGCTGATTAGAAATAGTCAGGTGAGACTTGAGGCAGAGAAATGCACCTCTGGATCTGGTGCAAAAAGACATCTGATCCTAAACTATGGTGCCTGGACAAGATGTTTGGTAAGGACACACAAGTGTTTGGAGGATGCATGTGGGCGCAAGGGCTGCCGAGGTGTCCTCAAGCCATTTGTTTGTTTGTTTGTTTGTTTGTTTGTTGTCTTTCTGAGACAGGGTCTCACTATGCAGTTCAGGCTGGTCTTGTGCTCACTTTGTAGCCCACGCTGGTCTGGAACTCACAACGATCCTCCTGCCTCAGCCTCCCAAGTGCTGAAATTACAGACATCCACCACCACACCTGGCTCTTTGAGCCATTTTAGCTGCATTCTTGTACCTGTACCTGCCTTTGAGAGGCGAGGACCTGTTTTCCTTAAGTCAGAGGTGGAATCAGACCCCTATGATGTGCTCGAGCTGGCATCACTTAAAAGCACATTGCTGGCAGCCTCGTGGCCTGCACGGCTGCTCCATGCTCCGCATTCCTCCTCGCTCCCACCCTCAGCCAGCTCCCTGCCTCCCCGCCAGCTCCTCTCGATGCCACGGCTCCAGCTCTGCCCTTCAGCCTTGGCCTGGCCACTCTCCATTTGCTGTCCCCCGCTCCCTGGCGAGAGGAGCCCCGCTGGCGCTCCTAGCCCTGCCAGCTGCCAGCCCGGATGTGCTTCCACTGGGTTTGTGCCTTTGCATTTCAGTGGGACCAGGGTCATTAATTAACCCAGGGTGGAACCTATTATGAAACACCCCAGAGAACTGGAAAGAACCGAAGGGACTTCTGACTCGCAGCAGGGGAAAATGCCTTTTAATTGACTTGGATGACTTCACCGCAGAACTCTGTCTGGCTGTTATGCTAAACTGGAAACTAATCTATTAGGTTGTCTAAGGAATCTCCCGGCCCACTGTGAGCAGGCCCCCTGAGAGGGTGTGGGGCCGCCACATAAACAGGGTTGCGGTGGAATGGCCTCCTTTGGATCACACATGGCCTGGCCGCGTGCGTGGTCCAGCCCTGGGCAGGAGGGGCCGGCTGAGGTGAGCCCCGGTCCTGTACTTCTTAACGTCCCCTCAGGGCTGGTTGACTTTGCAGTAGAATTCAGCCTAGCCTGGATCTGGGTTGGACCCCTTGCCTTGGGGACTTAAGAGGGTGACATGAGAGGGTCCATGGGTGGTGTGGCTGTGCAGATGGCACTGTACAGCCTGAGTCCTGAGGTCTGAATGACCCTAGAGGCCTTGTTCAGAGTTCCTGATCTTCCTGCTGCCTGACCTGGGAACCTGAGGGCCCAGGAGAACGTGGTGACTTAATTGCCACATATAAAGGGCTGGTTTGTCCTGGACGGATTTGGACGTGAGCCTGCCTCACTCCTGCCCTGCTGATCCCCGCTGTCGGATTCGCACCCCGGGCCCCAGCTTAGGCAAGTCTCTCCTCCTGGGAAACTTTCCCCAGTTTTGCTGTAACTTTGACCATCTCCATCTCTCTCTCTCTCTCACCACCAAAATTATCAGTGCTGCTGAGAGCTGTGACAGTGAGTCGATGGTCACACAGTGAGGAGATGGACAGTGGACACTCACTCAGGCACGTCACCGGTGTCTCGGAATCCAGATGCACGATGTTTCTCTAGCTTATCTAAAGTGGGGAGAAGTAAGAGAGCTGCAGAGAAAAGGCAGAGCCTGTTGTAGTCACGTGACCCCTCCCAGGTGTCCTTTCAGGTGGTGAGGGACACAGTGAAGCTCTAGTCCAGCGGGAGGGTCTGGACGAAGTGGTAGCTTTGTCAATGTGCAGGGAGAGCAGTGTTTGACAGGCCACCGTCTAAGCAGCTCTCTGCATTCACTGACTTTGGGCCACAACCCCAAGAAGCAGCTGTGGATGGGACTGAGATTCGGAGGCGTGGAAGTCCTGCCCGAGGTCACATAGCAGGGCGGCTGCAGCAGGGATGGGGACACCCCTGGCCCTGTCCCACTCTGGTTCCTCTGTGGAACCGGCGTCTCAGGGGCAGCTCTCTGCTCAGGTCTGCTCCTGGGTCCAGCAGGACCAAACCATTGCGCCCTCACCTCCTGCTGCCAGGTCGGCTCTGGGAGCTCCGGGGCAGAGCTTGGCAGTGAAAGGGTGGCCCCGACAGAACAGGATGCGAGCAGGAGGCCCACCGTGCTCCCCAGGGGTGCATCAGAACTGGATCAGCCTTAAAGGGAAGAGGGGGTGGGCACTGCAGGCCAGCTGCTGCCTGCACTTACCCTCTCCTCTCCCATCCTGTCTCCACAGCAGCTCGCAATCAGACATAAGCTTCGGGAGGTGGCAGCCCGGAGCCTCTAGACAGGTTCTGTCATAGCCAGGGGTACATCTGTGCTGGAACCCCAGGCTGCAGATTTATACCCTGTGACTGTTGTCCAGCTGCCTCGAAAAGAACTCTTTCCACCCTGAAGAAGTTTTTCAGAAATTTCCTGGGCTGCCCTTCCTCCCTGTGGGACAGCCTGAGGGTCCCCAAGAGCTTGAGGGAGGCTGTGAGGTTGCTGGGAGTGGAGCTGCTCCAGGGAGCTGCCCCAGGGACCACCTCACCAGCTCGGTCCAGACAGGCAGGAGCTACACCTGGACACACAGATTTCCATGACCTGCCTTCCTTGCCTGTCCTCACGGTGGCTTTGGGGTCCCCCGGCTCCCGCTCTGCCTGTGGGCTGAAGGCCAAAGCTGTCGGGAGCTCTGGCCCAGCCTCCCCATCACAGCCTGACTGTCTCACGCTAGGCCCAGGGGTCTGCAGAGCGAGGCTGGAGGATCTGAAGGATCACTGCACGTGGGCTCTGGTCTGCAGCAGCTACACTGCAGGTTCTGCATGGCAGGAGACAAAGATGGCACTTTCCAAGGCATCTGTCCCACTGTGACTGTCCCCCATCTGTCACCTGTGTGGCCAGCGGCTGTCTCTGTGCCCTCAGCCATGTGAGATCTGGGCATCCATCTGGGTCTGTTTTGCTCCAACATTTTGAAATTTATTGTTTTCCAGTGCAAATGTAATGATAACAGTAACCATAGCCATGCACAGAGAGGGAGAGGCCCCTGCCGAGGTTACTTCCATGCATCGCTCAGTCGCTCAGTTTCATCCTCCCTGGAGCCCAGGCGGGATTCCAGGGCCTGACCCGGCACCCCTGTAGCCCGTGTGCTCCGTGCCCCTTACTCTGTGCTTGCCCTGCCTCTGGGTGTGCTTCACAGGCACCCTAGGGCTCTGAGGAGAAGCAGACCCCTCCTCATGGACTGTCACTCCCACACAGTGTTTCACGAGTGGGCAGGGTCCTGCAGGACAGTCTGGGGTAACCCGCAGGGCTGCAGTCTGGATGGCGTGGATAGGAGCTTGCATCCTGGCACTGCCCCTCACAACCAGTGGCACCAAGGGACTCGGGTCCAAGGTGTGATGCTCTAGAGTGATGTCTTCAAGCCTGTGCTGGAGCTGGCCACACTGATGCTGTGTGCTCAGCATGGCTCGAGGTCAGAACAGGTCCGTGTGGGCCCTGGGTCCAGGTTCCTCATTTGCACACAGCAGGTCAGACCTGCCCTCTGAGACCTTGGAGAAGGCGTGGTTTGTATTGGGGCTGGGGGCAGCTGTCCCCCACTCAGCACCCGTGGGACTCCATGGCTGACCTTGCATGACTTGTGCTTCTTGTGCTGTGGGTTTGCAGGGCGGATGTCGTGCATATGGTGGCCAGATTCTGAGGTGAGCTGGGTTGGTAAGGATAGGATGGGACTGAAACCCAAACCTAGCCACCACCAGACTCTGTTCGGGTGTTGCTGCTACACAGCTGCGTGCCTGGCATCGCCAGCTGCTCCCTGGGGACCCAGGAGCCTCTGTGGAGCATCCTCAGGAGGACCCAGGCCAGCACAGAGACTGAAAGGGGACAAGGGCTGGGCCTGGCTCCCCTCTTCTTGGTGTCAGCAGCTCCTCACCAGGCACACCCTGCAGTGCCTGAACCCATACTCACTGTCACAGAAGAACAGCGCTACTGATGCCCATGGAGGGAGCCCAGGACACCATCTGGGATAGTCAGCCACTAAGGTGTCAGTAGTTCCATGGCAGGGCCCGGAGAACAGGCCTTGGTCAGGTGCCACAGGACCGTGTGAGATGGGAGGAAGGGAGCTGTGGGCTTCCGTGGCGAGAAACCTATGTCCACTCAGCCTGCCAGCCCCACCTAAGGACAGAGACGGGGCAGGGATGCCTCTCTTCTTACGGGAGAGACTCTGAGCTGAACTTCTGTGAGTCCTCTGAGATCCTGCCGGGAAGTGCTGTGGGTGCGAGGTTGTCTCACCAGGTGCTCGGGAGGGAGGGCAGGGCTCTTCCTGTGTTCCTAGTTCCTCAGCAGCCAAGGACTTCAGAAGGGAGAGCAGCCAGCCAAAGCCGCACTGTGACCCAGAGCTCTGTGGTCCAGGCTGGGAACCTCTTCGGCATCCTCAGGCAGACCTCACCTGGGCATCACTGGCTCGCACTAAAGCCACAGGGAGGAAAGGAGTGGACAGGACACAGCCGGCAGTTTCTCCTGCAGAGGGGAAGGTGGGCCTGGGCTTCGGCCGATTGGGGGCTGCAGAGAGGAGAGGGCTCAGCAGAGGAGCACCCAGCTCTGGACTCCGGGCTGCAGGGTGGAGAAGTCAGGACAGCTGGCGGCTCACCCATGCCAAAGCAGGTGCGCTCTGCTCAGTGGGCACAAGTGGGCAGTGCAGCAGGGTGGGGCAGAGAGCCCTGAGGCCACACCTCCTCCTGTGGATGTAATACCCAGCTCTCTTCTCCACCTCTCCTGCAAATCCCCAGTCCTTGAGCCCATGTCAAAAGCCACTCCATGCAATGCGTCTCACTAGTGACAGAAAGTGCCAGGATCTTACCGATCACCCTGGGTCCCAGCCCAGAGCTCACCTTTCTCAGGAGTGCCACCTTCTGACACCTGCAGACAGGGGCTGTCTCATCCGAGGACCCCACTTCCCCATCTTTCCTGTTGATCCACTGCCCTAATAGCACCTTTGGCTCACAACCATGACTGGGACCTGATGTCACTCCATGCCATCATCAATGTCCTTGTCCCTATAGATGTGACCGCATAGCAATGCTAGACTTGGACCTGAGCTGCACTTACAGCGCACACTAGCTGGTGCCTGTGGGCAGGAGGCTGAGTGCACACCAGCTTCCTGTGTTCCTGGAACTGGGCAGGAGTTCAGATGTAAACACACGCTTCCATCTCTGGTCCGGGCAGCCCCAGAAGAGACTGCTGTAGAAGACGGACCTCCGCGGTGTCAGCTGTGGCGGGGCTGGCGCAGCGCGGTGGATGGGGGTGGGTGGGGGTGCCAGGCTTAGGAAAGTTCCCTCTGCGTCTGGGGACTGGTTACACAGTGTATGTGAGTTAGAGTTTATCAAGCCGCAAGCGTGCAGTTCACACACACAGCCGTGTGGATTTCCTGCCTCCTCTAGCAGGTGTTAAGGTGCCACTCTGCGCCTCTGCCCTGGCCACCGCGGCCTGCAGCCAGCACCGTCCCTCCTCCCAGGTTGGCTTCGAACTGCCCAGCTGCAGGTTCCACACCCAGGCCCGACTGTGGGATCCCTGTCACACAATTTTCCTTCTACAAATGCTCTGAAGCCCATAATGCAGGGCTACAGTTTGCATTGAACAGCTAAGTATCTCCTACAGAGTTTTCAGACAAAATGATTTCTGTTTACACTCACGTTTACCCTATCCAGGGACGTGCGTGTGAGTGTGTGCGTGCACACGCGCTGATCGAGGGTACCCCTGACCTTCTGCCGGAAGGACTTCCTACAGCATTTCTGTGACTTGCAGTCAGGTCTAACATTCATTTGAAACTATCTGGACCGTTGGTAGTGCCGTGCCTTCTGGGAGTAACGTTCTAGGCTAGCGTTTTACTTTTTCTCTTGATGTTTGAAAGAAGTCGCTCCACGTCTTCGCACTCTCTGTTCTCTGCCAAGATGCCAGCTGGAATTCTTATCTTTGTCCTCTTTGTAGAAAGTGCATTGACCCCCATCGCTGTTTTAGAAGACTTTTCTCTGCATCGCTGCTGTTTTAGGAAGCTGACTACTATGTGTCTTGGTGAGATTTTTCTTTGTTTCTTCTACTTATGATTCATCGAGTATCTTGGATCCGTGGATTTTGAGTTTTCATCAGGTATGGAGAGGTGACAGTCGTGTCTCTCCAGGTATCTCTCTCCTCCCCTTCTCCGGAGACTGCAGTGTTCCAGACCTCGGTGTTCCCGTGTGCTCCCAGAGGCTCTGGTGGGTTTTGAAGTGTTTTTGCTTCTTGTCTCATGTCGGATGGTTTTTATCGCTCTGTCTCCATGCGCACCAGCATTTTCTTCTGCACTGTGGAATTTACTGTGAATCCCAACAGTGCGTTCCTTTTTCAGATGCTCTGTTTTCTTAATCTCTGCAAGTTCCATTCTCGCTGTTACACAGTATTTTTCTCTTCTCACCTCATCACACTGGTGTCTCCCTCTAACTGACGTTCCTCATGGTCCTTTCCACTTCCTTCTGCTGCTCTCATCTCCGGACATGTTTCTATCGATTGGTTTCTTCTTATCAGGGTTGTACTTTCCTGCCTCTGCCTGCCTTGCTGTCTGTGACCAAATGCCTTACCTTTTAAATTGTGAATGTCGCGCACTGGGTTTTGCTGTATTCCTGTGAAGTTACTTGGAGTAAGCTTGAGCCATTCACAGCTTGCCTTCAAGCTTCTTGGGACAGAGCTAGAGAGAATGCTTAGTCACTCCAGCTTGCCTGGGGCCTCAGAAATTCCCGGGCTATGGGACTTGAAACTGGGGCACAGGGGCTCCTGGGGATTGGGACCTTCAGTTCTAAGGCCGAGCAAGCTGGGGGCAGAGTGGCAAGCTGATGCGAGGGTTTAACCTCCCTGCTGTGTTTCCAGTGGCCTGCTCGGACGCCAAGTCCTCGCCCTCTGACCTCTGGAAGCAGACGCCCCAGCCCCGATGGGCTCGCAGGCTGCAGAGCTGTGGCCGCTCCCTGACTGGATTCATTTCCTTGTCTCCAAGCTCAGTCAGTAACCAGCGGAGGCCTGTGGAGCTGCCCCGGAAGGGTCTCTCTGTGCTGCTCTGTGCCCTGAACAGCTCCACATCCTCAGCTCAGGAGACCTCGGGGTCTTCTGTCCCTGGGTCTCCCGGGGCAGTCACGGGTCAGTTCTCTCCCGAACGCTGTTGCACAGTGGCTGGCAGCTGACACTTAACAGTCTCCTCCTCGCCAGCCATGGAAAGACAGATGTCATCCTTGCTACCACGTCACAGCTGTAAGCACATGTCCCACTCCACGTTTTACAGACATTTATGTCATAAATACCTGAAGGGGCTGCTGCTTTTCTGGTTGTACCATTTTGACGCCTTCAGTTTGCTATTGCGAAGACATCGTGACAAGTAGTGACAGAGACTCTCCTGTTCAGCCTTGGGCAAGCTCTCTCTCACACACACTCACAGAGACTTGTGGCCATCAGGTATGGTAGATATATTGTCTCATTTTAGCGTGTAAACTCTGAAGTTCAGAGCAGTAAGGTGAATGGCGCCCCAGCTCACATTGGGGGTGAGCCTTTGTCCGTTTCAAGCTGCATGACATGTCCTGTTCCGAAAGTTGTCCCATCCCGAGCAGCTGACACCAACACGAACAGCTGACACCAACACGATTATGTAGTCAAAGGCTAACGTGTGCAGGAGACCTCAGCGGCGCTGACAGCACCGTCAGCCCAGGGGACCCCCGCTTTCTTCACTGCCACACACACTCGCTACCCTGGGACCAACGCTCACCTCCTCCTGGCCCATCAGCCCTGGCCGGGAAGCAGCTCTGGACACCGGAGTGGCATAGACGAACTCCGGCTTGGTGCCTGCGGCCGTGGGCATCTCTTGTCTGGGGATCTTTTTCTGTCTGGGCTGCGAGACAGACCCTGGTTCCAGGAGACACAGATTCACTTCCTTTCAGCATCTGCTGGATGCCCAGCTCTCCTGCTCTGCAGTTTTCTCTTAGCTCCTTCTCTGTGCCGCACACAAGCAATGGTGTAGCCCTCTGTGGTCTTGTCAGTTGGGTGCTGTGGACGTGACGGGGTGAATCTGAAGGCATTAGACCTTGTAATGAGGCCATTACCACCAGCTACCGACCCGGACTCATTGAGAGCGCCCTTCCCTACCCCGCCACAGAGCAGCCAGGTCATTAACTAGAGCAGGAGGCTGAGTGTGATGCTATCTTTGGGATGGGTGGTCTTTGTGCATAATTACTGCTTAATGACCCCAGGGGAGACGGTGGCCGTGAAAGGAAGCGCCCACCCCTGTAAACTCTCTCTTTCACCGGGTTATTTTTGAGGCCCTAAAATTCCCAGCTATAATTTACTTAAGCTGAACTTCAAGGCAGTGGGGTACAACAGCGAACTGCCGAGCCCCAGGGCTGAGCCCTGGCTCCAGGGACGGGCTCTGCTGCAGAGCCAGGTATGGGCCCCGCCTCCGTTTCCCATCTGGACACCTGAACAGTAAATGGCCTCACACACGTCAGACGCTTAACTTGTGTTGCACGCACAGGTTTCACACGTGGACAGTCGCATGTGTCACAGCCGAGAAACGCCGTTGGTCTCTGTTTTGCACGGGCACCAGTTGCTGCTGTGCCCTGCAGGTGACAGTGTTACAGGTCACTGTCACTGCCCCAGGCTCCTGTGCTGAAGCCACAACTTGCGGCTCCTCTGAAGGCAGCCTTATTCAGAGACGGCTCTTTAAAGAGGCGGTCAGGTCCAAGCAAGATCATGGACATGCGAGTCACCTGCAGGACTGTTGTCCTCAGAGAGGGGAGCACAGGGTGCGGGGCTCACACAAGAAGATGCGGAGGAGACGTGGGCAGAGCCGGGAGAGAAGAAACCAGCGCTGCAGCCACCGCAGAGATCTCCAGCTTCCCGCCTCTAGTTCCGTACAGAATACTTCGCACCCAGCCACCAGGCGGGAGCCCCTCATACAGCAGCCCAAGGAGATGGAAATGCAGGTGCGCAGCAGTGCTCTCTCCCCGAGGAGCATGAGTGGGGACAGGGACAGGGACTCATGAACGCCTGCCCGTTCACACAAATACTCACACAAGCTGAGTTGCAAGACCCACAGGCAGCGTGGCAGCTGGTAGAGGAGCATGGAGAGGAGTCCCGCGTCTGCCGTTCTTGGTGGTCTTGGCTGCCCTCTCCGGCTTGGCCTCCATCCCGCGCCCCCTTCTGTCTTTCCCTCTCCACCCCCACTCTGGTCCTCTGTGCTTCCCCAGCACAGCTAGCAGGAAACACAGTCCCACATGTGCGTTGAAGACAGCCATCCTGAAAGGGACTGGAAGATTCTCGGGAGGGGACCTCATTCCTGCATCCTGGGTCACAGCCTGACCCCATTAGCTGGGACAGGGAGCTGGTCCAGCTTCTGTGGACCCCTGGTGGGGAGAGAGGGATGCTGGGCAGCTACCCGGAGGAGGTGGTGTGGTCCCTGAGCCTCGAAGCCACCATACCGCTGCACAGCCAGGGTGCAGACGTCTGTCAGAAACATGCTGTGCATTTGGCACCTTGTGGTCACCAAGCCCGAGTGGCTTCCTCCACCTTCGGGGCTGGAAATGCCAGGGTGAGAGTGCAGCTCCTGGGTCAGAGACCTGAGGGTTTGGTGTGATGTTGCCTCTCACCTGCTGTGCGACCTCGAACCTGTCACAGCCCCTGTGCACCTTGGTGTCCTTGTCAGCCAGGAGGAGCTGAGACAGCCTGGCGGAGGTGACCTGAGCCTCATTGCACTGGGACATGGGGGTGCCGAGCGCGTGTTGGCAGTCATCACTGCGCCCGAGTGTGACAGCCCTTGCTTCTGTGCACTTCTCCTCCAGGCAGAGTTCTCCGAGCTGAACCTGGCCGCCTACGTCACTGGGGGCTGCATGGTGGACATGCAGGCGGTGAGGAACGGCACCAAGGTGGTGAGGTGAGTGGCGTGGAGATTCGGGGGCCTCCCAAGGGCTGCAGGACCTCCTGCAGGGTGTCTACCCCGGTGCGGGTGTCACTGTGACATACACGGCCAGGCCATAACTGCGATGCTGAGGCCTGAGGGCCTGCAGTGGGCTCTACTCTGCTGCGTGGCTTTGGCCCTTGCTCTTCTCTCCAAGTGTGGTGACATCGTGGGCTGCGATGTTTTCACCAGCTCTCCTGAGGGCGGCCCAGGTCACCCTGAAGGTGGGAAATTTGGAGGTCTGAGGGGAGGCACTGAATCCCACTTCCACAATGCACAGGTTGTGGTTCAGAGTCCCTGGACCACCAGACCTAAAAGTTCTGGGCTTGAGAGTTTCAGAAACTGCAGGGCTAGACAGGACAGGCGGGGATTCGTCATGACCAGAAATGACCGTGTGCACCCAGGTCCACCGGAGCAAGGCTGTGCGCAGTCTCACCAGCACCCAGGGAACGACGCCTGGGCTCTGGGTTTGATGAGGGTTCGTGTGGGCAGGAGGGGACTCAGATTCAGGATGGCAGGAACGGAACCGGTGGACACAGTGGTGCTGGAGGAGAGATATGGCTCCCTGAGGTGGGGCAGGAAGGAGAAGCGCGTGCTTAGACAGAAGGGGCACCCCCGCCCGTGAACACAGGGCCACAGCGTAGCTCATTGCAGAATGGTGGCCGTACAGGTGACTCAGAAGTCACTCACTGAGCGCCCACTGTGGACCAGGAGGGACGTGGCACGGCTTTGTGTTTCCAGTAGCAGTGGACAGATTACTCAGGTCACGGTGTCCACTGAAGCCAATTTAAAGGTGGTTACCCATTTTATAATGATCAAACACCTGGTGTGACAGTAGGGATTACCAGGAAGACAGGGACAGGACAGTGGACCCCAGGGAGATAAATGGACACAAAAGCCACCTGTGTCCTGGGAATTTTGCTAAGTCACACACATTTGAAAAGGGTCGTCATAACCCAGGGTGGGGAGCAGTGCCACTCCTAGTGCAGCACATGACGATGCAGGCCCTTCCTGGGCCAGGAGGAGACCCCAAAGGCCACCTTCAAGGTGACATGAGTCAAACTCAGATGAGGCCTCACAGATCCGTGCAGGGTGGAACACAGTAGGGATTACCCAGGCCTGCAGGAAGCCTGGAGCGTGAAACCTGGTTTAGGGACCACCACCCCCCACCCCCGCCAGAGGTGAGAGCAAATCCCACGGAGAGGAGGAAGCACTTTTACCCGGGGCTGCAGGGGGTCACAACCCTGAGTACATCAGCCAGCACGCAACCAACAGAAGCAGACACAGGTGCCCCTGGGCAGCGGAGGCAGGCACAGTGGACAGCAACACTGGGCACTGGGGTTGCCAGGTGCAGGTTATTCATGGGAAAAATGTATCAGGGTGGATAAAACCAGGTTTGAAAATATCTTCAGGTGTCAGGCCTGGTGGTGCATGCCTGTAATCCCTGCAGTCAGGAGGCCGAGGCAGGGGAATTGCCGAAAGTTCAAGACCAGAGTGGACTACAGTGTGTTCGAGGCCAGCTTGAACCATGTAGTGAGACCCTACCTCAAAAAAAATTATATATATATATATATATATATGTAAAAATCTTTCTTCAGAGAACTTGAAGCTGTCAAAAGTGATGCCAAGTTTAAAAACAAAGCAACAAAAAAGTAGAACTTCTTGCAATGAAAAACTGTAGTAGCCACAGTGAAAGCTGTGCAGTGTTGAGCTGCTGGGCTCAGGAAGGGTGTTAACGAACTGCGAAGATGGCTGAAGAAATTACCCTGGTGGAGGAAGCGAGGGAAGAGCTGGCCAGGCCGGGTGGGGGGGAGGAGGAGGAGGCGTCCCGGCATCACAGCGGCTCTGGAGAGGACTGAGCAGAGGCGGTGTGGGGGAAGCCGTGCTTCAGAAAGATGCCAGATCACCAAACCAGAAGCCTGGACAACCCCAGGCAGGATAAGTCAGAGGGCTCTGGGCTGGGACAGGAACTGGAGCTTCAGAAAGACAAACGTCCTGCCCCAGGTGGACAGGCACAGGGTAGGTTTCATCGTCCCGAAAGAGCCAAGCGGAGTCTTCGGCGTGCTGACTGAATTCACTCCATGCAGACAAAACCACTCGCTCACAGCCCAGGCAGAGACCCTCGCTGAGGGAAACTGAGGCATGGGGTTTAAGCCAGGGGCAAATGTGCCCAGGTGGCCCCAGCTGTGGAAACTCAAGGGGAAGGTGCTGAGTGTCAGTGGGCACCGCCCTGCAGGGACAGCACGTGGCGACAGCACCCCGAGGCTAGAGGCTGGGAGCGGACGGAGAGGCTCCCTGGACAGGGGTAGCAGAGGGCTACCCGTGCGTCCAGGGGCTGTCGAGGGAGACAGTGAATTCTGATGAAAAGTGGAGGATGCAGGAGGTCATTGCTAGGGCAGGACCTAAAGACGAACAGCAAAAGAGGGGAAACAGAAGTAGTAAGGGAAGGCAGGCAGGGAGAGGAAACCAGCGCAGGGCCACAGCCCAGAGCCCTGGGGCCCTCAGGGCCCACATGGGTGGGACTGCTCCTCAGGCCGAGCTGAGCTCTCCTCTGGCCACGTCCACCACCCCTGCTCCCCAGCCTCATCCTGCTCCCCTCACACTCAGAGCCTGCAGGAGAGAGCCCTGTGCTCAGGGCAGGGCAGCCTGAACATGCCTTCCCGCCCCCCCAGGTTCCTCCTGGGCTGAGGGTGCCATCCGCCCCGGGGCGCCCCCTCATGGTCATTTTGAGAACTGCAGCCTCCTCTCAGTCCTCTGGGGTGGTTAAATACTGGCATCCCAGGTGACTGGCAGTTACATTGATAGGTCAGATGCTCCAATTAAAAGACAGGGATGTCAGAGTAAATAAACACTCCCTCAAGTGATATAAAACAGAAGAATACAAAAGGGTTAACAGTGTATGTTGGCACATTCCTATCATCCCAGCAGACAGGAAGCTGAGGCAGGAGAGTCACAACAAGTTCAAGGCCACCCTGGGCTACATAGTGAGACTGTCTCAAAAACAAAAACCGAGAACCAAAGTGGAAAAAAAAATCAAAGGATGGGAAAATATGGCACAAAACTACCAGATGAAGGAAAGCGCGCCCCCAGGGACTTTACTGTGAGGAGGAAGAGACTCCAGGTGACATGGGTTACTAAGAAACAGTGGTGATTTGCCACTAGCAGGGATTCATCTACTAGGAAGAAGTAACATTTAATATATTAATGTTATAATTAATGATTAATATTACATCAGGGATTGAGTCGCCTTCCTTCAGAACCTGAGGAAAGGCCCTCGGCTGTCTGCATGGGCTGAAGCTGGAATCGCCTTGTGTCTCCCCCACCCCAAGGCCGGACTGTGTGTTGGCTCCTCCCGCTGGCAGCTCAGAACCGGTGTTTCTGAAGCTTCTGGGTGACCGTGGTGAGGGCCAAGGTGGAGATGCCACCAGGGTCTTTCTGGTGACAGCTAGCATTGGGTGGGGCCAGCTGCAAACCTGGGGTCCCTGTGCCTGGCTGTGCCATCCGAGCATGGACATTGCCACAGAGGAGACCTCCTGAGTCTTGTCTCTGGCTTCCTAGGTTTCCACACGTGTTCACAGCAGTGCTCCGCTCTGTTTCTGTATAGAGATTTTGCTGAAGAGTGGGTTCCCACCAGGCAGGGCCGCAGGCGGAGCCAGGGAGTGAATTTCCTGCATTGCCCAGGTGCGGCCTGTGCTTCCGGTCTGTAGCCTTGCGTGAGCATCAGGGAGATGGTTTGCTCTGGAGGCCTTGGTGTTGCTGGTGGGAGCCCACAGTCGGCAGAGCCAGGCCAAGGAGACCTGTGCCGAGATTGCCAAGCCCTGGCCACAGGGCCTGGAGGGTCTTGAGGTCTCTGCCACCCCAGGCTGGGAGGACGATGCGACCTCAGCCGGGCAGCTTCTGGGCGCTAGAGGCTGCTCCTCAGGTGGGCCGGGCCTCCTGCCCAGCTGTGTTCGCCCAGTGGGTATGGTGAGCAGAGCCCTGGGCTCGCAGAATCTTCTTCCTGAGACACCAAGGCATTGCATGCACCCGAAAGGCCCCAAGTGTCTGTAAGTATACACCCTGAGCAAGGCCTGGAAAGCAGGGAGATGGGGTGTTACAGTTGCTGGCTCGCCGGAGTGGGGAGGAGCCGCTGAAACATCACCCCGCATGTCCTCAGGGGCACTTCTGGGAGAGGCAGCAGCCGTGGCGAAGATCACCTCTCCCCAGTATCAGCCCTGTCCACTCCAGGCCACCCCCAGGGAGAACAGTGGAGCAAGGCCTGGCCTCCACTGAGGCCCTCTTGTCCTGCTTTGGGACCTGCACACCCCATGTCTTGTGTGAGGGTCCTTCTGTTCTCAGGCCGTGGTCTGGGAGTCAGACTATGAGCTCCCAGGTCCTCAGACCTTTGAGCTTGAGTGAGCCATTCTGGCTTCAGGATTCTGGCAGAGCCCAGGGCCCTCTGTCTTCACCTCCTGCATGCCAGGCTCCTCAGTGCACCTCCCCTATGCAGGTCCTGCCCGGCACAGGAGGCCAGGCTGCGGGGAGAGCGGCCTCTGCCGGTCTTACTCTGCTTGGGGGAGCAGCACTTAGATTTTTGTCAGGGCAACCCTTGATAACCGAGTGTCAGCAGATGTGTGGGGACCCAACCAAGCAGTGGGACCAAACCCCCTGGGAGACTCCTGCTGAACTCTTGGGACTGAGACAGGAGCTCTTCCGGGCCGTGGAGCTGCTGGGGTGGCCGCCTGGAGACCATGGAGCTGCGGGTGGTCTCTGCCTCCTTGGGAGAATGAGCAGCTCAGGACAGTGCCAGCAAAGGAAGCCCAGAGGAGGGCAGTGACCTGCTGCTGCTGCGCACATGTGTGGATCTGCATGCATCCCCAAACACCGGCCAAAGAAATCTCTTTTAGTTTAAGCCAGCTTGAATTACGCATAGCAACTTCATGCATTTCTATTTATTTAGCAACATTTTTACAGCATTTCCTATGTGCAAGGCGCTGTTCCAAGCACTTAACGTCCATTAACTCGGCTCGTTCTTCAGCAGCCCTGCCCCGGGTTACGCTAGGGAGGTCGCAGCATCAGGAGGGTGTGTGATGGAGTCCAGGTGTCTGGCAGGTGAGCCAGGGTCCTGCAAAGCCTTGTCACTGCCTCGCAACAGCGCGCAATACCCGAGTCTGAGCTGCTGTCAGAGGGCTGAGCTCCCCACCATGAGCGGTACCCAAGGCAGGTCAGACAGCCATGGGGCAAAAGCAACAGAGGGTGCAGGCATCTGGCTCTTCGCAGGGAGAGGGGAAGTTAACCCCACTTAGGACCACCCCTGTGCCGCGGCCTGCGCTGGGTGCTGTATGCAAAGCCGACCTCATCCTGACGGCCCCCGGCCGTGTCTGACAGCAGAGGGGCAGTGCACCCTGGTGGTAAGCACACGGTGGCAGTGAAGCTCACTTCCCGGGTGGTGTCCAGGATGGCCGCAGGGTGTGAGGCCGTCACCTTCTCCGGAGCACTGGCTGCCAGGGTCTGTGATGGTGGTACCACTCAGGGTGGCAGCAAGGCAGTGCGGAGTCCCTTACGCAGCGTTTGAACCCCATTCCCCAGAGGGAAAAATGGAGTGAGAGCAGTTCGTCGCGTCCAGGGCTGTCCAGTCACTTGGCCCAAGTCCCACTTAGCAAGTGGCTGCACTCTGGCTGAGCCCAGGTCTCTGAAGCAGTGCCTCCTGTCTCGCCCCTGGTCCCCCCGTGCCACCGCAGGCGTCCCCACACAGGCCTGACCCGTGTGGACCCTGCGTCTCTGTGCAGCGAGAGGCAGTGGCACTCTGGCTGTCTTTGCAGAAGGCCCGGTGCACCTGGCGCACAGGCCCCCGGGTCCTGCTCCAGCTCGAGGACGCAGTGCCGGTCACGTGGCTGCGTGCTTTGGGCCTGGAGCACGGCTGGCGGCTTGGCGGGAGTGGAGGGCTCGCCTCCTGCAGCGTGGGGAGTCGCTGGGGCCTCATTTCCTTCTCACGGGCGCGGCCCCATGGTCTGACTTCCTTCTGCTCCATCCGGGGCCCACAGCAGGACCCTGGGCAGGGGTCCTCAACACAGTGCAGCATTGTTCTCCCTCCGCTTGTCGGCTGGGCCCGAGAAGCTGCCTCTGAGCCACTGAGACAGCGACTTCCTAATTTCACACTGATTTTTGCAAAGGTGCTGTGAGATGCGTTATGTGGAGGCTACATTCACGTACCCCACAAATGTTTACTCAGCACCCGCTCTGTCCTGGGCACCGTCTCTGACACTGGAAATTGTATTTGATGGGTCAGGCCGGAGGCAGGATTCACCCCAAATAGTTTCTGTAGGGAAACTTCAATGAAGCAGCCACCCCAGAGGAATGTGGGGGACAGAGGCGTCCAGAACCCCGTGGCAGCCAGAAGTCACAGAGCCACAGGGACGGGAGAGAGAGAACTGCAGGTGGAGCCTCCCCGATGAAAAAATAATCCAAAATCTGAAATGCCCCAAAACTGCAAACTCTGGAAGCCCTGACAGCCCCACAGTGGGAAGCTGTTTCCTCCCCGGCGTTCTGTGAAATTCTGTATGCAGCTACCTGCAGGCCCTGTGGGTAGGGTGTGTTAGGCAGTTACGTTTCGTGCTTAGACCTGGGTCTCGGCTCCGAGGCCTCATCACGCACATCCCACCGTACATCTCGGGTGCAAAACGCAAGGGTCTGCGTGCGAGCCCTCCCGGCCCCAGACCAGGGGTGAGGGGTCCCCAGCCGCGCCCTCTGAGCCTGCGCTTCCTCTTGGTGGGCACAGGAACTGCCCCCTGGGAGCTGTGGCTGGGAAGGACCCGGGTCCAGAGCCCCACTGTTGGGCTGGGGCGGGGGCTCCTGCTCTGAGTGCGGAGTCATCCATGCACAAACTCCAGGGCCGCTCCACGCTTCGTGAGCCGCAGGGCACTGCGTAGTGAGTGCACTGATGAAACCTCGGACGCACAGCAGCGAAACCCTCCTTACGCCCTCCTTACGCTGCCGGTGGCCCATAGAAGCTGGTTCTGGGGTGGAGAGGTGAGTTCTAGGTAGAGTGCCGGGTGGGGCGTCCGAGGTCATGCAGAGACCCATGCTTGATGGTGGCAGGGCTGGGCTGGGCTGACACCCACTTGGCTCCACAGCCGTTGGGTGACCAGAGAAGCAGCCGAGTGTGTGGGAGCCAGGGCAGGGGGAGCTGAGGAGAAAACGCCCAAGGGGGCCCCATGCAGGGCCGAGGCCGGCTCTGTTCGCTGACAATGCACTGCTCATGGGCAGGGGTCACCTCCTCAGGAAGCAGGGTTGGCACCCCGCCCAGCCTGGGGAAAGGACAGAGGGCCCCTACCCTGCCCCGTGCGCCTCTGGATCCACCAGACAGCCCGAGTGTGCAGACGTTGGCAGGAGGGGGAGCTGCGGGACCAGGGGTGGGGATCTTTATCAAATGGTCAAGACCCGGAGTCGGCAGTGCCCCCAGGCTCCCTGTGTCCCAGTATGCAGACGGACACGGTGGCTTGGGGACGCGGGGAGGTGACTCATCGGGGTCCCCAGCACGTGGGCGCCCGGGCTGGGGTCGGCCCTGAGCCCTCTTCCGACCTCTGACCTGAGGACTCAAGGTCGCCGTCAGACACTCTTCTCAGCCTTGAGGATGAGTTGCATCCTGGGCTCCGCCCTTCAACCCCAGCATGTTATCCAGACCCGCAGCGCAGGCCGGCTCCCGCCACCCCCAGGCATGGTGTGTGCTTGAAAGCAGCTCCCGTGCGTGTGCCAGACGTGCCCACAGCCCCAGAACTTCCTTCGACATATGCCGCGTGAGAAGGACTGGTGAGCAGAGCTGACCACGGCCCCAGGAAGCTGCACCCTGGCGGCAGGGGGCAAGGGACAGGGCTGGCAAAGGGAGGGCTCCTGGAAGAGGTGACCGGGGTGGACAGAGAACAGAGTAGGGTGCATCAAGCCCCTCTGCTGTTGATTCTGAGGGCCACCCGCTCAGGGAAGTGCCCCCTGGGGCCTGCACAGGGGCTGGGCCCCCCAGACCCAGTCATGTCATGTGTAGGCACGGCAGTGCATTCTCTCGCCAGCTACAGCGCTGCGCACGGCGACTGACTGACTGACAGTCGCACCTGGCACGGGACAGTGGGGTGCTGCAGATGCCTTCGGGGTGCTGCCTGGCACGGGACAGTGGGGCGCTGCGGATGCCCTCGGGGTGCTGCCTGGCACGGGACAGTGGGGTGCTGCGGATGCCCTCGGGGTGCTGCCTGGCACGGGACAGTGGGGTGCTGCGGATGCCCTCGGGGTGCTGCCTGGAGTGTCATCTGCTGAGCAGAAAGCCCAGTGGCAGGACGTTCACTGGCACCCATGGCTCCTGGGTGCTGTCCCAGCCGCGTGTCCTCAGTGCTGCGTCCTCTGTGCTGGAGCCCATGGCGGAAGGCAGCTGCTGTTTCCCAGGTCTCCCCAGGCATATCCTCCAGAGGGTCAAGACTGTTTCTCCCAGTTGGCGCCCAGCTCCTGGCACAAGGCCAAGTCCACTGCAGCCTTGGCGACCAGCTGACTGCACACAGCTAAGAGCTCTGGGCAGGGCAGACTCGGGGTACAGCCTGCAGCAGGTGTGGGAGGGGATGGGTGGGTCCCAGAGCTGGGCACACGGTCCCCAGGGGCCCGGCCTCTGCCTGATGACTGCTGGACACTGGGCCTGGTGGAGGCGTGGGAACGGGCAGCAGTGGCACGGACAGCCAGGGAGCAGCCAAGGGCCCAGTCCCAGCTCCTGGGGCAGAGCTGGAGGCCCAATCCCAGCATTCCCAGCACCCCAGGCATGGTGTGTGCTTGAAAGCAGCTCCCGTGCGTGTGCCAGACGTGCCCACAGCCCCAGAACTTCCTTCGACATATGCCAGGTGAGCACATTTAGAAATGAGAAGGGGACAGATGCCAGTCGGAGGCCAAGCAACCTGGTGCAGGAGACCCAGCCAGGGCCAGGTGGCCCATGAGCAGTCCTTTTGCTGCTTAAACGTCCCAGTCTGCCTTGAATGTCTGCAGATCCAAGCTCCACGGCTGCCACCCTCTCCTGTGAAGTGACAGCAGGACCCTGTGCTCTGCTTAGGACCCCCGAGTCCTGTGGACTGACAGGAGCTACCTGCCCTGGTGGCCCGGGGGCCTGCATCTGGTTGTGCTCCACCCTGGAGGTCCCTCAGCTTACAGAACACAGTTTTAACAATGGGGCTGTGCGGGACACCAGGCACGCGGGAGGAAGCCACGGGGTCTGCTGGGGGCTGGACAAGTGACCTTGCCTCTGCTGCTGCATCCCCACCCCGTGTGGTGGGTGGGGTCCCCGACAGACTCTCCCCGTGTGCTGGGTGAGTCACAATGAGCCAGAGAAATGCGAGGCGTTGTGATGAGTTGAGCAGTTCTTCAGGGGCGCTTCTTGGTCTCTGATGATAGGTGACCTTCTTGCTGATAGGTGACCGTGTGGCCTATTTCCTGTCACAGGGGCAAAGATCCCTCCTGCCACAGGTTTATCCGATGGCCTTGAAGTGTCTGATAGTGCGGTCAGCTGTAGCATGACCAGCCTGCCCTCTGAAAGGAGCCGGCGACCCGGGCGGGGACAGGACATTCGGCACTTCCGGTGTGTCCTGCGGATGAGGTGCACGTGTCCACATGGAGTGCACGTCTGAGTCCCTGGTCGGCTTTTTCCTGATCTGCTCCCCAATACTCCTCTCCCATGCTGCTTCTGCCTGTGTCTCAGCTCCCCATTGCTCTGTAACAAGGGACCCCAAATCTGTGTGGTCTGGGCCTACAGCCATTTCAGTGGCTTCCAGAATTCAGGTCTCCCTGCTCCACACAGTGATGCCTGGGGTCATCTGCTTGCCTTTGGGCATTGGGGGGCTGGGTGAGGCTGGGCAGGGTGTGCTCGGCTGGCTCCCAGAACTCCTCTGAGCACTGCCCTCTTCTCCACCTGGCGATGGGCATCCTCTGGGCCACATGGTCCTGAGATAGCTGGGCTCCTGCTCTGGCAGCTGGGTTTCACAGGGCTGAGTGACAGAGGGGCTGGGGACACAGGCATCTTTCAGAGCACCCAGGAGCAGCCTGAGTGTCTCCTGCCGCATCCCAGTGTCCAAACACAGACACCAGGCTGACCTAGGTTTAAGGAGAACAGACGGTGTGACAGACGGGGTGGTGAGGAGTTCGAAGGTGTGCTAATGTCCATCCCCTCCCGCCATCTTCCAGCAGCCACAGGGACTCCTGGATGCCAGGAGCCTGGTTAGACCTCCCTCTCAAAGTGCCGTGGTCTTCAGGCCCTATGGGTGTGGGCGTCACTCTCCTGTTCACCTTCTCCCATCTGTCCCACCCAAGAACCTTGAGGTCAAGCCTGGCCCCAGGCCCTGCCTTGCTGTCCCCTGCTGGGAGCCTGTCTGTGGAGTCACTGGTCTCCCTCAGCTTCCCTGCACCCCTGGCAGCTGCCGTGCTCTGTGCTCCTCGCTCACCTCCTGTTCCTATTCCTGAAAGGCAGCAGCTGCACCCATGCTGTGGGTCAGGCTGTCCCTCGAGCCTGGAGTGGCAGCTGGGCCTGTGGGCAGAGTGAGTGACTAACTCTTATAGATGGCTTTTTAAAAGAAAGTTTGCCCTTGAGCCCACCTTCCTTGTGATGGGAGGTCCCTGCAGACAGAGGCCTCCTCCTGCCTCTTTGCAGCCCCACTGGGGGCTGGGCAGGGGCCCCGCCCCTTCTGGAAGCACAAAGTTTCTTCTTTAGAAATCCCGCAGGAGGCCCCTTGCCGTGGGTGCGTACCGAGCCCTCCCTGTTGGCCGCAGCTTGTGGGAAACCAGTGAGTGCCCATTTCTGGTTTAATCCTCAAAACAGCACCATGTGATGCAACCCATTCCTTCCCAAGGTTACACATTGGGAAACTGAGTCACAGAGCCATTGCATAATTTGCCTGCAGTCACCTGGGTGCCAAGCCAGGTGGGATCCTCAGCTGCACCCCATGTGGTTGCGGTTTCCTCTCTCTGCTGTGGGTGTCACTCAGGTCCCAGATCCCTGGGGCTCTGTCCTGTTGCCCTCCTTTCAGTCTGCACTGTCATTTCCATGAGGAACAGGTTACCCTTCCTGTGCCTCAGTTTCCTGACAAGCAACATGGTGCTAACTGGTATCTGAGGAGGGCGGAGTGCGGAGGGAGCTCACTCACCAGTGCACACAAATCCCAGCTCTTCCCTCGGCTCCCTGTGCCTGCGCTGGAGCCACAGCTGCGGCCTGCGACCGGCGCTCCTCTGCTGGGGAACAAGGAGGCTTTTATGGCTTTCGCTGGCCTCTGCCAGTAAACGGCAGGCCTGCTGCAGACGCCACCACATTGCTCACCAGTCCAACAAAGGGCCCTGTGTCCCCACGCCGTCCGCCACCGCGTCCTGTTGTGGCCGTGTGAACCAGCACTGCTGAGCCGGGCTTGCTCGCACACTGTCACCTCGAAGTCCCTGTTCCCGACCGAGTTGATAATATCATACCTTCTAGGCATAGAAGACTGCCCACTGCCCTCGCTCCTGGTCACTGATAGACGTTCTCTTTTGTGTACAGTTTCAGGCTCCAGGTAAAACCCAGCTGCCCTGGGCTCTGCCCAGGCTCCCCAGCAGCATCTGGGAGTCTGAATGCACTGGGATGTGCACCCACATGGCAGCGTCACCCAGGACCCCATGTCCTGCTCAGCCCCGCTCTGCGCCACCCTTGCCCCCCACATTTCCCCTGGTTCCGCGCTTGCCAGAACCTTGGGTCCTGGCACTGTGCAGGGTGCTGCCTTTGCAGCAAGGGCTTTCCCAGGATGCAGTCTCTGGTCCTGTGGTCTGCATGCAGCCATACCAGGCTTCTCCCTGTCCTGTGTCAGCTACATCAGCGTCTGCTGTGACCCCAGCTCTGGGCCCCGTACATTCCACTCCTCTGTCTTCCCCATCTCCCCTAAACCCTGCTGCTCACTGCGGCTAGTCTCATTGCTGACCTCCAGAAGGGGCTCGACGCATTGGTCCTGGGCAGCCGCCGGGCTGGGCCATACTCTGTCCACCCCGCTCCCTGTGTGGTCACAGTGACCGGCTGCTCCACGTGGACAGACACGGAGGCTGAGACGGTTCCTGCCCTCAGTCTGAGCCCACAGTATGTGCCAAGCAGAGCCACTGGAGTCCAGCTGCTTCCCTTGCCCTGTGTGCTGGAGCAGGTGTTGGGGCCTCTCAGGGTGACAAGGCCCAGGGCTGTCTGGGTGGGTGGGCTGGTGACGACCCATGCCCAGGGTCAGGGGTCAGGGACCAGGGGTCAGCGTGGGGCTGCCACCCTTTCAGTGCAATGGTTGCCAGCCGTGGGCGATGATAGCCTTTGTGCAGCATAGGATGTGGCTCCGGTTCAGCCGGCAGGGAAGCTGCATGGCCGCCTTTCATTACCACCCTGAGTGCGGGGAGAGAGGGACAGAAAGAGATACAGCCACTGGACTGTGTGGCTCACATTTGCTTCCTGACCATGAGCCTGCACCCCCACCCACGTGCAGGGGCCCAGGGTGTGACTACCCTGCACCTCCCACTGGGCCGAACTGGTCCTCTCCGAGCTGCCCTGTCCAGCACTGAGGTGAGGACTCGGGCTCTGAGTGAGGTTGAGCAGCTCTTGCGCTGTGCAGGGCAGGCGGCCCCTCCACACAGGGTGGAACTTAGCTTGTGCCCTGCTGTCCTGTGTTCTGCTGTCCAGACCAAGGGGAAGCTTCAGCTGGGCCTTGAGCAGCCTGGAGTTCAGGTTCTTGTGACCTGTGTGACCCGGGGTGCTCACGTTGCCCCTCTGAGCCTCAGCCCCGACATCTGCGAGACAGGAAGTGCAGGAAGACACATCTGACCTGGGCGGTGGGGCAGAGCGGCTCCTTCCTGTTGCCTGCTGCTGCGCCCTTCCCGGGACCAGGTCCCTCGGCCTCTCCAGACAGATTTCCGGCTGCTGCTCGGAGGCCCAGCTGAGGTGCTCGGGGCTCACGCACTGTGCAGGGGGTGGAGCGGGACATGGGTGAGGGCTCTGTGCTGGCTCCCGCCATTCGGAAGGCAGAAGGCGGAAGGCGAAAGTCGAGTGCTTGGCGAGCCCTGGGCCAGCGCCAGGGCCCAGGTTGCTGCAGATCAGCCAGTGCGCCGTGTGGTTCGCAAACCTCGTGCCTCGGGCACCCTGCTGGCCCCGTGCAGATTAGCCCATCCAGACTCGTCTTGCTTTCCCTGTTTGCGAGTTAAAATTCCAGGTAAAACATGTCTGAGAAGCAGCTCTGGGCTGAGAAGCCTGAGGAGCGGGTGCTTCTGTGTGCAGTTGGATCCGTGAGCCGCGGAGTGGACGCGCAGAACTGGCAAAGGCGCTCAGCAGGGGACCGGCGCCGGTGGGCAGCTCCCTGGCTCCGCGCAGTGGTGACTTCTCGCTCTGGTCTTGCGTGGCTCCCACGAGCGGCAGCCCAGACACTGAGCCCTGCTCCCCAGCCCTGGCCCCCGCCCAGCACACAACTGCATCTGCAGCTGCTGCCAGGGCCGTCCCGCTGCTTCCCACAGGACACCCAGTCCTGAAGGCTGGCCCGGCTCGCGGTGCTCTTGGGAAGGAAGGGCCCATCTGGAAACACTCGCCTCGTGTTCAGATTCAGGCCGCAGCCAGGGGGACCAGCCCTGCCAGGTGCCACTGCCCGGAGCTGGGGCTGTTCTGGTGAAGACCTCGTCTGCCCAGGACCCTGGGAGCACCAAGACGGAACATGCACCATGGATTTGGGGTCCGCCTCCTTCACAGTGACAAGAACAGCCTCCGTTAATGGAGTGGCTCTCCCCGAGGTCAGCAGTTCTGCGGATGGGGAGCTGGGACTGAAAGAGGCCCTGTGCTTGCTCGGGGCCCCACCTGGCTCCAGGCTGCGGAGAAGCAGGATTGAACCAGCACTCCCTGACCCCCAAGCCCTCACGCTGTGGCGAAGACCAGGCCCTGTCGAGGGTTGAACAGGGGCACTCAAGCCGCGGACTTGTGCTGGACCTAGGAGACCTTTGAGAGACTGGGATTTGGGACAGATAGGATGATCAAGCCATGGTGGTTTGAAACTTCAAGCCTGTCAACTAATTTAGGCTGCAAGATCTGGTTCCCATCATGAGAAGACTCCAGGAGCCTGGGCTCAGAATGGGTGGGATGGAAAGCGTGGACTGTGCAAGGGGGTTGGTCCAGGGGTCCTCTGGCTCCAGTGGTCTCCATGGCGCTGCAGTGCACCACGTGCCCCATTCACCAAGCAGACACTGATGGAGGCCCTGCCCGAGCAGGGCGGGTCACAAAGTGCTGGTCTCTACAGTTGCTTGCTCCCGGCTCTGCCCCAGGTTGCCGTGGGAGCGGCTCCACTTTGAGCTTCCTGCTTAGCACTGGGTTCGCTGCCATGGGTCCAGGCAGTTGTGCCCAGGGGGCCGGGAACCTGGGGTGGGCTGGGAGACATGGCGATGCTCATCCTGTCTTCCTGACCAGACTCCACCCAGGCTCAGGGCCATGTGGGGGTCAGTAAAAACGTTACTATAAGAAGAAGTCACATTGCCCTGAATTCCTCCAAATACCCCCACCCAATGCTTATTCCATTGCTCTTGCTAATTTCCGAAGCAGCTCTGGAATTCTCTTTCCTGAGTGTCTTTTCATGCATTTCCTGGTTGCCTCGATGTCCCAGATCAATTACAGTGTTCCACTTTCCTGGTCACTGATTTCAGGGAAGAGCCAGAGTTGCACAGTGCCCGATCCCATGAGTGAACGGAGGTGACTCGGTTTTCATGAGCTGCCTTTCTGTCGGTTTCACTGTCAGCAGTCGTCACCTTGTAAAGACCCTCAGGAAAGAGGACTTCAAGCTGCTGCAGAAAGTGGCGAGGCTGGAACCGGCGTGTGGAAGCGAGGAGGAGTGCTGGGTTAGCAGCAGTGCTGTGTGTTGTAATTTTTTAACTCACACTTTCACCATCATCCTTGATCATCCCTGCATATATGGCTCTTAGCATTTCACCTCGGGCTCAGTGAGGGGTCAAGCTTGTGTGCTCCTTTGCCTCGGACCTAAAGCCTATTGAATACAACTGTGTGGAAAACAACTGAAGGTCACCCAGTTCCCCCAGGGATCCCACAGATGAGAAGCCTGAGGCAGGACAGGAGGAGCTTGCAGTTGGGGTCCTCGTTGGAACTCCAGAGCACAGCAGGGACCACCACCTTCCCAGCCCCTTGGGGGAGGAGTATAACTTGGGCCACTTTGGTGAGCAAGGTTGGGGGCATGGTCTGTGTTCTCCCAGAGCCCGGTGAGAAGGCTGAGATGGGGGGACCAGAGTCTCCCCCACCCAGGGTGTCCTGCAGTAGGTGAGACGCCCAGCCCAGTGGGTGACACAGTGGAAGGAAGAGACTGTCCCTTTTCAGCTGCGCACACACCTTGTAAGATCCAAAGACTCGACCTTTTCTGCTTCTTTGGAAGCAAATGGACAAAATGTATACAAGTGCGAGCAACATGCCTCTGAATGCCGATTTCTGCTCTTGCCTAGAGTGTCAGGAGAGGGTGATGGTTGTGAAGAAGGCCCACCCCTCACTGAAGAGTCTGGGGTGCTATTCAGCCTGTGCCTGGTGCTGCGCTGGCTCCCCAGGTGTTGTCTCAGGCTGTATCACACCTCAGTGCTCAGCATCTTCTGCAGACTGCCTGCCTCTGCTCACCAGTGGCTGTGGAAAGGTAGGGGATGCGCGGGAAAACTGCGCGGGGAAAACCATGCAACACCGTCACCAGCACCCCATCCTCCCGATTGGCCAGAATCAAGTCACATGCTGCACCCTAGCACAAAGGCTGCTGGCAAATGTAGTCCGGCTTGGCCCCAAGGGCAAGAAAGGAAGCCAGTTCAGACAGGTAGCTAGTTACGGCCATGCTTTGTAACGTGGAGCAAGTTTCTTTGGTTGCCCATCTTTGATGGGGGGAATGGGGCCTGGGCATGTCATTGGCTTGTGCTGACGATCCAGGGAAGTATGTGGCTGGCAAAGGGCTCTAAAACAGCAAAGGAGCTGAGCTGACACCTCTGTTAATGTCACCACCTCCTGAATGGCGAGGCTGAAGCTGAGGACATTGTAGGTGCAGAAGCCACCGTGGCACTGTCCCACTCCTCCCCCAGCCCAAGGCGCTTGGCTCACACACACATCTCTTGGACATCTCCCCAGTGCCATCCGTCACTGGAGCCACCGCTGCCAGCCGGAGCTGGGACACAGGAAGGGTTTTATCTGCAGCCTCAGACATCCTGAAAGGGAAGCCTTCTCCTCAGGCCCTGGAAGGCTGCCCGGCCTACCTCACGCTTCTCAGCTTGGAGGCGCCGGTAACCATGAGCTCTCTGAGGCTGCGGCAGCCCCTGCGGTGGCCTCCAGGCTGGTACAGTAAGCCGGGGCCTGGTGATCTGGTGACCTGTCCTTGCAACCCAGCCCCCCACCCCCCTGGCCACAGTGTGGCTCACAGGAGGATAAAGAGGCCTCGGAGGTGCTGCTGGAACTTGTCAGAGGGTGACCAGCTCCCCACACCAAGGGTACCCGCAAATAGTGATGGTTCTTATTAGATGAGGATCGCTGAGTGCCAGGCTTCTCAGCTGATTTCGTCCTCCAGGGCCCTGGGAGGAGGATCTGCCGTACGAATTTATAGAGGCGGAAGTTAGGGCACAGGACACTTCCTGGCCGTACCCGTGGCTCCACAGGAGTGCTCCTTTATCAGGGCACAGTCCTGCCATTGACCGATGAATCCCAGACATACGAGCTGGCCTCGGTGAGGTCCCTGTATGTGGAAAGCTACAGGGCGTACCCTGCGTGGCCCCTGACACTGCAACATGGCATGTGTAGGCCCTGGAATCGGACGCTGGCAGCCACATCTCCTGTCCAGCCAAGCCGCGGGCCTTTCTGCCTGCAGGGCTGTTGGCTCCAGGTCGCCACCTCGCACCTCTGATTTAGGACAAATGCCGATCTTCAATGTTCTCAGAAGAAATGACTGTGCTCGGGCAGCAGACGGCTGCAGAGGTGCGAAGCTGGCCCTCAGCAGCTCCTGCATTCTCCTGGAACCAGGGAGGGGACCGGCTCTTCAGCTGGAACCAGGCAGCAGACCCACCCACTGGCTCAGCACCCGTGCTGGATGCCTCGCCCAACCTTGCTTCCCGCCAGCGTGAACTCTTCATGCCCAGCTCTGCCCCTCACTGCTGGCTTCCCCCTGAACCTCTGCTCCTGGGTCTCTGGTCAGGGAGGCACCGTGTTTCCTGCCAGGCTGCAGGGAATGAGCCAGAGAAGCTCTCAAGGCAGCTTCCCCTGCCTTGACAGGGGAAGCTGCCAGGCTGTCGGGGTGTTGGTCTGAGTCCCCTGGAGTCCCAGATGCCACCCTACCCAAGGACGTGTGCTCAGTACGGTCCCTGGCGCCTGGATCCTGGCAGTGCTCGTCTGTGCTGAGAAGCCTCACTGGCCACTGACAGCTCCTGGCTGGAAAGCACCTCACAGACTGGACTTGGGGGGTAGTGGATGTTCTGCTTCAGAATTCATCCCTGAGGCTGGATTGATGGTGCACACCTATAATCCCAGTGTTCTGGGAGGCTGAGGCAGGAGGGTCAAACGTTCAAGTTTCTCTTAGGCAATTTAGCAACTTAGACACTATAGTAAAAAATAAAAAGGGCTGGAGATATAACTCAGCCTGAAGGCCTGAGTTTCTTCCCTAGTACTGAAAAAAGAAATTACTGCCAGACCAGGACAAAATAAGGGTGTGGTGGGGGGGCAGGCCTGGATACACACAGACACAAGTACCCTGACGTGGAGAAAGCCAGAGGGTGCCCTGTCCTGCCCTGGAGTGGCTTCCACTCCTGCAGCAGGCCAAGCCCCCACTTCCCGTGTCCCCCAGGCCAGAGTGCCTGGCGCGTGATGCTCAGCAAATGGTCCCTGGATGGAGGACAGCACAGTTCAGGGCTGAGTGAGGCAGGTAGGCGGCCAGTCTTCTGAATGAGAAGTGCCCGACATGTATGTGTAAGCTTCCTTTGTTGAGAAGTATGTGAGTTCATATGTGTGTTTGCATGTTAAAATATGGAGGAAAGACATAAAGACGTGAGCACAGTATCTTGCAGTCTGGGAGTTTCTACTGTCTTTTACCCTCTTTATTCTTTGCAACACTTTTTTTTTCAAATAAGTATGTGTCACATTCATTAACAGAAAAATCCCTATAAGCGGGGCGTGATGGCCCACACCTATAGTCCCAGTCTCGGGAGGCTGAGGCAGGAGGAATCGGTGTGAGTCTCAAAAATAAAAGAGAGAGAGAAAGAAAGAAGAAGGAAGGAAAAAAGGATGAGAGAAGAAAGTGGGGGAGGACAAAAAGTAAATGCAATTAGAAAATCCCTGTTAAGCTTTCTTTTCCTTCTGGGGTAACCTGGGCCCCAAGAGTGGGTCTGACCAGCCTCAGAGGCCTTGGTGAGCCAGCCCTCGGGAGGAGACTGTTGTACCTGCAGCAGAGGGGCTAAGGTGTTAACCAGTGTCCCTGGGGTCGGGTTAGGTGGTGAGATCTGGGCTTGACCCTCTAAGCTCACTGTCCCTGGCCAGTGCTGGCCATATGCAGCAGTGGGGAGGGTTTGCCGTGGACTCTGAGCTCCTTGGACGATGTGGGCACGGGAAGACCTACCCAGGAGGGGAAAAAGTCCATGTCCAGTGGACACTTGGGGAGACAGAGCTGCCAGCTGCTGGCTGAGCAGCCACCCCTTCGTTCCCTTGTCTGGGTGCCCCCTAACCCTAACTGTGAACTCAGCAGGAAATACTGCCCCCCACCAGCCGCTCCGGGACCAGCTGCTTCCTGCTCTGTATGCAGGACTCTAACGAGCTCCTTCCCTGTGTCCTCGAAACAGTGGACACTCAATAAATGTGCACTTCGTGAGGTCACCCCCATCCTCTTGTGGCTGCTGTGCCTTTGTTTCTAGGAAGAGCCTCTCACCGGAGTCCCCTCCTTGGCAGCACCTCATTGGCATTTTTATGTTTTAGGTGTCACAGTTTGTAAGGTCACTGTGTGATTCCATAGAGGGCCCACAAAGCATATTTTTAAGAATGTATTCTAAGTGCAAGTCCTGACGAGCATGAAGGGGAGAGGAGAGGGGGCTGAGTGGGAACTCGAAAGCCCAGGGTTCGAGCTGGAAGATCTCCCGGCCAGTGCCAAACTCCTCTGGGGGTTCGCTGATGCTAAATAGGAGAGCCCAGGGGCACCATGGTCCCCAGCCTCTCAGCACTGGGGTGCTTGGGACGCCTGCAGCCCCCTCATAGCAATGCCAGGGCAAGCACCTCAGTTACCTGCAGGGCCAGAAGTCACCCATCGCTGGACCACAGGGCATATTCTGAGAAGCAGGTGCTCAGGTCCTATTGCCTGGTAGACGAAGTCACTCACACACCCACCTTGCCCTTGATGCCACCTCCTGGGCCATCGGGACAGGCAGGGAGCAGGAGGTGGCTGGGGCCACAGTGCCGCGAGCTACTATGTGGGAGGAAGGATGCACTCAGGGCTCAGGAGTGTGGAAGAGGGAACAGAGCCGAGTGGTTGCTGCGGCCCTGGGATGGTGTGGGTGCACCATGCCCAGCACTGGACCTGGCTGGTGAGCACTCTTCCATGCAGCAAGCAGCACAGGGTGTGGGCGTCAGTGCTACACAACACATAGGCAAGGGCCTGGGCTGTGAGGCCAAAGTGACAAGGTTTGGGCCCGTGGTGACCTCCCTCCCGTGCACACTCGTTGTTGAGCAGCGAGCAGCAGGTGTGTGGTGCTGTGGCCCTGGACTGTGCCCCTGGATCCCCAGGTGGTGCAGCACTCAGATGTAAGGGTGCTCAGGGGGCCGGGAGGTCAGGGCATGGCCGTGGCTGACACAGGGCCACCGCAGGGGGAGGGCTGCGGCACCACCCTGGGCCTTGCGCGTGTAGGAGCCGGGCTGGGAGCAGCCAGAGTCCCCTCCGAGGGAGCCCCATCTGCAGGGAGTGCAGCTGGAAGCTTTTAGGGGGATGCTGATGGGGTGAGGGTCCTGAAAATCACTGCCATGTTTTCTCCTGAGGAAGGGCAGAGCCCTGACCCACGGGCCCGGGAACAGCCTTCTGCCTCGATGCCGTCTTGGGGCCTCCAGACTGCACTTGGTCAGGTTGAGGAAGTTGATAAAAACCCAACAGCAGCCCACGCAGAGGCGGGAAGTGAGCCAGTGACAGCCCGGAAGTCAGGCTGGGGGTGGGGTGGAGAGAAGGGGCTTCTGGGGTCCAGGGAGAGGCTGTGACAGCCCTGCTGCCTCCTTCTTTCTCTTTGTATGTGTTCATATGCCTTTTAGAATCTGGAACAATTCTAAATGCAAATCGTTGAATATTCTCATGTGACAAACATCAACGTGTCTCTACCTTTACTTCAAATCCTTGAAAAACAATCTGAAGCAGGAAGGTCCTAAGTCCAAGCACAGCCCGGGCAGCTTACCGAGTCCCTGTCTCAAAGAATAAAAGGACAAGGGGTGGGGCTGTGTGGTAGACCACCTCGGGTTTGATCCGTGGAACCAAGAAGAAAGAATGTGAGTTATTTCAAGCTCAGGGAAAGTCCAGCGAGCCGTGTCAGATGCAGCCACCAGGCACTGAGGCAGCGGTTTGAGTGCTCATGCTCAGGGCAGCCGTGGAGGGCAGGAGTAAGCAAAGCTCTTGGAAAGACAGTGGCCTGGTGCTTATCAGGCATCCACTGCCCTTCCTCAGGCCCTGGTCCAGCTTGTGGACGCTGGCTCCTGCTCTGTTTGTTTCAATGTTCCTCGTGAAGAGAAACGCACTATCCCACTGGCTTTGAGGCCTGCTGCACACACCCTCCCCGCGCGGACCCTGACAGGAGAGGTCAGAGCCTGTGTGGTGATGCACGCCCGTAACCCCAGAACTGTGGGACGCTGAAGCAGGCGGATGGCAAGTTCAGACCCAACCCGGGCTATTTAGGATTTAGCAAGATCCTGTCTCAAAATACAAATTAAAGAAGGGCCGGGGATGTAGCTCCGAGTGAAGGTCCTGGATTCAGTCCCAGTACTGCAAAAGAAGAAAAATGCCAGGCGCTCGGGGCCAGTCTGGGTGAGCCTGCAGCCCGGTTGTGTGGGATGCAGGGGCACGAGGGAGGACAGCAGGGGGAAAGCCCTGCCTGGTCCAGCACTGAGGGAAGGAGCCTGCTGGACCTGGTTGTGGGCTGCCTGGCTCGGTGGGGTTAAGTGGCTCAGAGTGGTCGTGTGGCCGGCGCAGTCCTCTGGCGACTGCAGCCCCCGGCTTGTCAGGCGGGTGATCTGGGGCAGCTGCAGGCCCAGCACATGCCAGCCAGCCCCTCTGGGAGATGCGCCCACCGTGTGTCGCCCTCGGCAGCTCCAGCATTTCTCATCTCGTGGTGGCCCCCCCTCTTCTCCCAGCATCCGGCCCAGCGCTGCAGCTGCTCCGGGCTGTCCCTCATGGCCACCTTATCTCCCGTGAGTGGTGTCTGCCCCCAGCAGGTGCAGCTGACCGGGGGCTCAAGGCAGGCAGGCAGCTGGCTCTGGTTGTTGACAGCGCTCAGAGCTCCAATGGCTGTCACCAGTAGCCTGGTCCTGTGTGCTGTGGGGACACGCAGGCAGCTGCCCAGCAGGGCAGACACACTTCATGGGGGACAGGTCAGTGAGCGATCAGTGTCAACTTCCTGGCCCAACTCTCTCTGGGGATGTGGTTAGTCCGCTGGGTCTTGGCTGTCTTCCTCTACAGGAAGGACTGAGGTCTGAGATGCTGGGGACCCGAGGCTACCTCCTCTGCCTGGGGCTGTTGATGACTGCATCTGTGAGATGGCTGAGATGCTAAACTGCACACACGCGCGTGCACACGCACACACACCTGCCAGGGGTCTCAGCCCTGCCTCCGCCCCAGGCGAGAACCTCCACTAGTCAGGCCAGGCCAATGTCCACCTGCAAGGACCTGACCTTCCTCTGTGGATGCTGCCTGGGGCTGGGGACCCCAGGAGGCCATGTTTACAAACCTTTCCTCTGTCCAGTGTCCAGCAAGCACCCATCAAGTGACTGCTCCTCAGAGGTGGTCAGCACAGGACAAGGGCAGCAGGGACACCAGGTGCGGTGGGGAAGGGGACGGAGCTGGGTGCAGGAAGGGCTGCAGGGCATCCTCTGCCCTCGCCCTGCCTACCGGCACAGGACCGAGGCTGGAGAGCAGTGGGGCTCTCCATGTTGCTGCAGCCTCTGAAGATCCTGTTTTCTGTAGTTTGTCAAGTGCTGCTGGCTTCAGCCGAGTCCCACCAGGGAGCAGTGAAGTCTTTTCCTTGTGGCCCTGTGGGCTCCTGGACACCTGCTGCAGGCCGCACACCTGAACACTGCTGTGCACTGGAGCCCCAGAGTGTGTGCTGTGCACCAGAACGAACACCCAGTATGTGTGAGCTGCACACCCGCACACCTATGCACTACACATCTGCTCTGCACTTGGGCAAGATTATGCACATCAGCCTCAGAGCCCCAAGCCCTGTGTGCCGGTCTCAGGTGGACCCTGTCTCCCTTCGCTTCCCCCTTCTGTGCTTGCTTCCTGCAAAATGAAGATTAGTCTCTGCCCCAGATGGGTCCTGGCACAGGCTTAAGATAGCAGAATTCAGGGCTAAAAATGGTTCCTAGCCTGAGAACAGTGCTCCCTCCAGAGAGGCATTTTGCTTGTTGCCCATAGGGGCAAGACGGGGAAAGCCCCTGAGCAGAGCTGGCTCCACCAGGAAGTGGCAGTTCCTGGTTGTCACTGCCAGACTTGGGGTCCTTCCTGCACCCCGGGCTGCAGGCAGATTGCTCCTGAGACTCCCTCCCCAAGTCCTCCAGCCCCATAGCGCCCATTCTGCCCAGCCTGAAGCACCTAGATCTCCAGCCAGCAGCTGTGGGGTCACCAACCTGGCTCCATGCTCTGGATCTCTGTGATGCTGGTGAGTTTCTCTCACTGGTTCTGGGTCTCAGTTTCCCCATAGTTTTCCTCTGACTCAAGGGCTTGAGTAGAACCTCACAGGACAGTGACTAAGTAGGAATCAGAGAGTGAAGACACAGGAGAACCGTTCGATCTGAGGGCTTGGCACTGAGGGGCCTCATGCCTCCTCATCCTTGTGGAAAGGAGGCCAGGGTGGGCCATGAGGGGTGTGTGGCTGGAGTGGGGTGGGCGCAGACTGCTGTGTCCCGCAGGTCTGGCCAGGGAGGAGGACCTGGTTCTTAGCTCACGGCCTGCCTCTCTCTGTGCCAGTCTCCCAGCCCCAACCAAATTAGAACTGAAGGGAAACTTTGAAAAGAAGACACGCTGCCTGCCCACCTCACCCGCGAGCATGCCCTCTCTCCTTCCCAGCCCACTGTCCCCGTAGCCCTGTGGTCCTGAAACAGGTTCTGTTCAGTCACATGGCACTAGTAAAGTGTCTTCTACCATGGGAGGCCATCTCACAGCTCCTATTTTTTCCAGAATGGGGACCCACTCTGTTTCCTCTGCTGTACAATCTCTCTGTGTCCTTTGCTCTCTGTGCGGGCAGCATCCACAGGACAGCCAGGCCCCGCTCCCTGGCTCACCCTTCAGACCCAGGGGGTTTTCGTTACTGTCATCCAGACAGGTCTCCATGTGTGCCAGTGGCTCTTGTCTTCCGTGTGAATGTTAGTGACTTCTGGGCTCGTTTCCAGCCTTGACACACAGGTGTTCTATCCCCCAAGATTCACCATGCGTCCCTTCAAACTCCTGTTGGTGACTGATCCCAGGACGATGCTTTAGTCTCACCCTGTGAGGGTGGTGACCAATGGTGGAGAGCAGCCTCACACCTTGCTCCTCCTCCAGCTTGGGCAAGGAAGCAGGCCCTCCCCAGCCTCAAGGGCACCCTGGCCTTGAACTTCCAGCCTTCCGAAGTGAGAGGTACACATGTCTGTCATTGAAAAGCCTGAGTCCAGGGTGTTCTGTGACAGTGGCCTAGCTGAGGCGGGTGCGGGATCTCAGCCTGACCTCTGGGGGTACAGCACAACCCGTCACAGCTTGGTCTCTGCCCTGAGGGGTGAGGAAGAGAAAGGAAGGGCCGAGTGCAGAGGACGGTGCTCTGGAGCCAGAGCGGCCAGGGGAAGGAGCCCTCGGCCCCAGTAGAGATGGGAGCCGAGGAAGGCCTCTGCCTCCCTCCTCAGCGTGTCTGTGCCTCGTTACCCTCCCACTGCACAGCAGCCGGGCTGCCCACCACCCCGCCGGCCCCGCCCCACAGCACGCAGCCCATGGCCCCGAGCTGGGCCCGGAGCCTCGCCACAGCACCCTGTGTTCTGCGCCACGCGGATTCTTGGTTGGCCTCCACATAATTTCTTTTTGGCCTGGACTAATCTCTTGCAGTCCCGGGGTTGGTGGGAAGCATCACTAATTCTGAGTCCGTCCATCTGGCCACCACAGGCCCTGTCTCTGCAAAGCCTCCCATGCCCCGCTGTTTGTACTTGTGGGAGCAGGGGACCATCTGGAGATCTTGATTGCCCCATCCCTTCCTGGTTTGCTCAGCTCTCTGGGGCCCCGTCCCCCAGATTTGGGGCTGGGGTTGCATTTCCAGAGATGGAGAAGGGAGGTATCTCAGGGGGTGCAGTGACCATTGACATCTCTCCATTGGGACACGCAGAGGTCACAAAGTCAAGCCTTCCCAAGCCTGCGTGGGTCAGAGCTGGGTGTGACAGGCCAGCATGTGATCACTATCGCCGTGCTCATCCCCTTCCACCAACTGGGACCTTGAACAGTGGGGGACAGTTAGAAAACAGCGGTGGCTGGAGGATGACGAGGCCCCTGGCTCAGCCCTGCCAAGACCTGTCCTGGCTGCTGTGTAGAGAGGAGATCATGTCACCTCCCATGGCCAGACTCGCTCTGCCCGCATCTCCACGTGTGGGAAAGCTCTGCTTGGGCAGGTTGCAGGAGAAAGGGTTTGGTCAGGCTCAGGAGCAGCTGGAAAGGTGCTGCCTCATCGCAGCCCCAACCACGGAGCCAGCAACAGAGGCTGCAGTCCTGCCAGTGTCAGTCAGAGCAATACTGATGCTGAGGGTGGCCCAGCTCCAGCCAGAGTAGAGAAGGAGGACTGGTATGGTGCCATTGGGGTGGCATCAGGCTTTAATAGAGGCTCTCTGATTAAAATGGCTGTATCGTGGTCTCTGCAAAGGAAGAAAGAGGGTACCAAGCAAGCAAACAAGAACCAAAGCCAGGTTACCCTACCACCCCTGCGTTGCACCCTCAAGTTCCTGCCCTGGTGAGGGGCCCATCCCAAGCTTTCCTGCCCTCGCCACCCCCAACTGCAGGCTGCACCTGCGCTCCAGCCACCTCAGCGGCTGGCTGTGCCTCGGCTGTCGCCTCCCTTCTTGACATGTGTGTCACACACGTGTGGGATTCCATGTGTGCGGAATCCCAGCACACCGGGAACCCCACTCCTTCGGGGCTGTGAGCTTCAGGAGAGCAGTGATCATGTCCTGGTCACCTTGAGCTCATGAGCCTCTGCTGGAATGTCTGGCCACTGTTGGGGTCTGGCAGTGGCTGGGGAGGGGCATTCTCAGGTGTTGGGTGACAGCAGGACTTGGCCGCCTCTGGCTGGATGGAGAACTGAGGTGCTGGCTTTGCAGGGAAGAGCTCTGGGCTGGGGTACCAGGCTTGGGCCACTACCTTCCCTGTGTGCCTTGCGGATTTCTCACACCCCAGCCTTTCAGGAAAGATCTGTGCATCCTAGGTGGTGACAGTAGCAGAGGGCACACTTGTATGCTGGGTCATCTAACACCAACAGGACATGGGAGGGAAGTGCTTGTCCTTCGAACCTTGGACCTGAAGGTATTGAGATCTCGGGGGTAGAGCTGAGTTCCTTGGGCAGGATGTGGCTCAGTGGTGCTAACTCTGCTCCTTAGACAGGAACTCGGGCCCTTGGAAGGCAGCTGTAAGGACAGGGGCTGCGTGTGTGTGACCTGTGGTCTGCCTGGCCATCAGACCTGGTATCCTGGCCAGCGCCCCAAGGGGAAGGCCCCTCCTTTCCCAGAGGCTGCTTCCTCCCTGTGCCTGCACTCATTCCTCCCTTCCCACAGATAGTCCGACAGGCATTAATGCTGTCATTCATTCAAAGGTGGTCAGGCTTGAGGGCAGCAAGCCAAGTCTCAGTCCTCCCGGACAGCAGCTAAGTCGGCAGCAGAAAGGTATGTTGAGGTTGGGCACATCTCAGGGCAGCTGGCGAGGCAGGACAGGTGTCCCTGAGCCCAGGGATGGGGTGTGGAAGAACCAGAGGGAAGGGGGGAGGGGAAGTGATCTCTGTGGCCCAGAGGGAGGTGAGAGAGGTAGAGGGCGGCCCATCCGTCCCCATGGTTAAAAACATGAGCCTGAGCTTCACAGAAGAGGAACTGCAGAGGGCCATGACAAGCATTCAGTTTCCTAAAGTTAGGGAAATGCAAACTAGCCCTACAGGGAGATAAAAGGCATGTTTTGGGGGAAGTTCCCGATGAAACCGAGCAGTGTGCTGCGGAGACTGGACGGACGTGGCCGTTCTCACGGGAAGCTGGGAAATTGACCTCGAAAGGGGAGCACGTTTCTGAGACGAGCATCCTCTCAGGGTCTGCCTCGCAGAGGCCGCTGGGCACGTTGGCACAGTCGCCTGTGCAGGTCCTGGTGTGGGAAATCTGGGCACCGCCCACCAGGCAGTGTAGATGACTTGTTGATGTAATTGTGAATCATCAGTCAACAGGTCACTATGTAGCAATCAGAAATTATATTTTTGAGGGTATTTTGACATTAAAGGAAATGTTTGTACCATAATATCCTGTGGGAAATTCCAAAACCACAATTACTAGACAGCGTGAAACCCGTGAGTACAAACGCGGGTCGCGTACAGCAGAGCAGATCTTGGGTCCAAATGTGCATGTGAAGGTTGTCAGGAATTTTCCAAGTTGTTTCTCTGAGTGTTTTGTTTACATCTCTGCATAGTCCAGGGCAGCTTTCGGTATTGCTTTAATAATTGGATCAAATCAGCAGTGGTTCTACTGCAGCTAAGTGTCTCCTCTCACCCTCGGTCCCCTGCTGGGGACCTGCATGCACCCTGCTTCCTTCTCCTGTGTGCTGCTGTATTCCAACCTGGTCCCTCACCTGCACAGTGACTGACTAGCTACACCTTGAGGCAAGATGCCAGGGGCCCAGTGACTGACTGCAGGAAGGGGCGTGGCAGGGCGGGGCTGGCACCTGTCTTCCCCACATTGGTGAGAGCTGGCCGCTCCTGTGCGACATCATTTATCCCTTCTGCACTGGCTCCCGTGGCAGCAGGTGCCTGGGGCTGAGGGAGCAAGGTCTCGGTGAGCAAGAATTGAACTCTCGCTGTTCTGCACACTACGGGTGCCTCCTTCCCGTGGCGCGTCCTTTTAACTGGTGTTGAATGCTTTGAAAGGGACATAGTTTATTTGAAGTTGAGAACCCAGCACCCAATGGACTGGATGGACTGAGTGCAGTGTGTGTGCGCTCATACCTCGCACCGAGAGTGGGGCTGGGTGTTTGTGTGACTTAGAAGTGAGGAGCCCAGAAAGAGCCTGACCTTGGAGGTGTGGGTGAAGCAGCGTGTGACACAGCTGGGAGCCGTGCGTGGCCTGGAAAGCCCAGAGTCCCAAGGCAGCTCCTGCCCACCTAGTGGGGTGAGGGTCTACAGCTTCTCACCGCTGCCAGGTCCCCAACCAAGCAGTGAGGAAGCAGCCCGGAACCCGGCTCTGTCCTGGCAGAGTCCCAGCGCAGCCCCTGGTGCCTTCGCGCCACTTGTGGAGGTTGCAGCATGGCAGGAGTGGGACACATTTTATTTGAAATGTGGGGCAAGTAAGCCGGGCATGGTGCCATGCACCTGGAATCCCAGCACTCAGGAGGCTGAGGCAGGAGGCTCTTTGCAAGTTGGAGACCAGCCTGGGCTACAAAGTGAGCTCAAGGCCAGCCTGAGCTGCACAGTGAAACCATGTCTCAAAAAAGACAAGGAAGGAAGGAAGGAAGGAAGGAAGGAAGGAAGGAAGGAAGGAAGAAAGAAAGAAAGAAAGAAAGAAAGAAAGAAAGAAAGAGAGAGAGAGAGAGAGAGAGAGAGAGAGAGAGAAAGAAAGAAAGAAAGAGAAAGAAGAAGAGGAAGAGAAAGAGAAAGAGAAAGGAAAAGAAAGAAAAGAAAAAAGAAATGCAGGGCACAGAGGCCCTGCTCCAGTATGGAATGGGAGCCAGCGGGCATAGCCCTAGGCCTGCCACCACCTGCTGTTCCACTTTCAGGGCGGCAGCAGGGTCCCCCAGGCAGCTGTTTCCACCGCAGGACACACATAATTCACCTGGTGCCTGAAGCTAGTGCAGTCACCCTCTGTTCATTGAGCTGTAATTGACGCGTCTTTTTCTGATCACAGTGAAGCGGTGGTCAGGAGATCCAGAAACCTGCCAGGGGAGCACGCGGCATCTGTTTCCCCCTTGCTCAGTTGCACATCCCCTCCTCCCTGAGCTGACCCCCAGGCGGCCAGTGAGTGACCCTGTTGACCCCTCTCTCGGCAGGTCCTTCAAGCCGGACTTCCTCCTGGTGCGCCAGCATGCCTACAGCATGGCGCTGGGGGAGGACTACCGCAGCCTGGTCATCGGCCTGCAGTACGGGGGGCTGCCGGCCGTCAACTCGCTCTACTCCATCTACAACTTCTGCAGCAAGCCCTGGGTGGTAGGTGCCTGGCCAGGCCGGCCTGAGGGGTGGGAGGCGGCAGGGACCCTTTCTCAGCCAGCTCCAAAATGAATGTAAGCCGCTTGCACCCTGGGATTCCCTTGGAATTGTTGCTTAGCAAAATTTAATGCAATGACACCACATAAGATTGGTCATAGAGAGCTACCGTACTATGGAGTGTGGTGCACACCACAGCGGGTATTATTTATTGAGCACTTGCTGCATACCAGTGCCCATGTAGTCACTGTTGTGCGACAGAGCTGTCACCCTTTCGTGCTGCAGAGATGGCAGGTGAGCTTCATTGCGGCCAGGGAACTCGTTGGGCCTTAATGGCCAGAGTTTGAAGCGTTTCTCCTTCGCCTCAGTGACCGGATCTCTCCGCTCTCACTGGTTTCAGGCATTCGCTTTGTTTCTGCCCAGATGGTACCTATGGGAGACTTCCTAAAGTGCTAGCTCTGCTCTCCCTACACCCTGGAACCCCCAAACGCTCCCCTGTACCCAGGCTGCGGTCTGTCTCCTTCACTAGCAGGGCTTCCACCACACGGCACATGTCCTTAGGTTCTTCCTGTCCCAGCCCCGGGGACGGGACATGGCAGTGAACAAGCCAGGCCATCACCCCACCCACCCCGCCCTCGCATTCCAGCAAACAGGCACACACAGTGCTCTCACACACGTCACGCGTGTGCTGTGTCCTGTGGTACATGCCATGGGGTCGCCAGCTTCCTCCACCAGGAGCTGCACCCTTGGCCAGCCTGCTTGGCTTCCTGAGCTCCACTTCCTCCTTTAGGTTGTGGGGACAGGACAGCGCCCCCCTGAGGGATTTGCATTAACACACGTGAAGTGCACTTAATGGCTCAAAGGATGCGCTTGATAAAGGGCGCTGATAACTAGCCCTGCTGTGGGCACTGGGTGTCTGCCGATGTGCACGTGCCGATCTGTGGTTTGGGCGACTGGTACCCCCTGACCACGCTGGTCCCTTCATTCTGCATCCCAGGGCTGCTGTTAGGACGAGTTCCTGAGCAGCCCATCCCCTGGACTCACTTGCTGCCCTTCCCTTTCCAGTGGACACTGAGCTCCTGGTCCAGCCTTTCAGCATTCTGGGGACTGTGATAGGCCACCCTGGCCTCCACCCTCACTGTCCCCTGCACCTCAGGCCAGTCCTGCATGGCGTGCACACACACACACACACATGGGTCTCCCCACACTCCTGGCTTGTGCTCCTGTTCTTAGGTTCTCTGCTCTGGGAAGCAGTCCTGACCCACCCCACAATGCCGGCAGCCTGACTATCATCAGGTCTGTCTGGCTCGCCACGCCCCACTGTCCCTCTAGTAATCGACAGTGGTTGGGGCACACTTGGCAATGTGGGGACAAGATCACCCTGTGACAAGAGCTAAGGCACAGCACACGGAGGGGTGCAGAAGCGGGTGGGGAGCACAGTGGGAACCTGCTGTGAAGCAGAGAAAGTGCCTCGGATGGGGCCCCCCTTTAACAGGCATCCCCAGCAGCAACCCACCGAGGTAGGAGGTCCCTCGTCATATCTGTTTGCCAGTGAGGACCCTGGGCTGCAGACACCTGCAGTGGCTTCCCAGTTACACTGCTGCTCCACAGGCCTACCTCTCTGCCAAGAGGCATTGCAGGCTGCGCTGGGATGCACATCAGTAGGCTGTGGGCCCCACATGGAATACTGCACGTGGGATGCTGAGCATGTAGTAAGTGCTCATTAAACGCAGTTGAAAGCTGGACATGGTGGTGCACTCCTGCAGTCCTGGCACTCTGAGAGGCTAAGGAAGGAGGATTGAAAGTTTGACCCCAACCCTAGAAACTTAGCAACTTGGCAGGACCCTGTGAGGCTGGGGTTTGCAGGCCTGGTACTACAATCGCCAGTACTACATTGGGTCGATCAGTCAGTGTGATTAAGCTGAACCAGTGTTCCACCTACTTATAGGTCATGCAGGAATGGGGGGGTTCACCATGGAGAGGACAAATGTCCGGCCTGGGAAGCTGGCCTTCATCTAGTGGCAGGACCAGCTGCAGGTGCCCTGCCCACCACAGAAGGCAGGATGCTGAAAGCCAGTCAAGTGGGTGGCTCCCCACAGTGGTGCCGTGGTCACTGAGGGCTCCTCCTCTTGCACCCCAGTTCTCCCAGCTCATCAAGATCTTCCACACCCTGGGCCCGGAGAAGTTCCCACTCGTGGAGCAGACATTTTTCCCCAACCACAAGCCAATGGTGAGTGCCTGTCTTCCGTGTCCTTTCCTGGTGCGGCGTGAGATCCGGTCTGGGTCTCTGGTCACTGTGGATGGAGGAGGTGGTCTCAGGGTCGCCACTCCCCGACCTTCTGAGCTATGGGGAAGGGGATTGGTGTCAGCTGGGGATGCCTGGCTTTGCCGGGACCAGGCCTGTCTCCAGAGGATGTTCAGCAGTCGGGCAAATGACAAAGGGGGACAGCATTTCCTGGGACTTCAGAAATTGGTGGCAGATCAGGACAGCTTGGGCCAGCCTGTTGGAGTCACAGGTGATGATAAAGATAGATGTTTTGGTGGATCCCTCTCCGGGATCTGGTTTCAGCTCATTTTAATTAACATGGTACCTTGTCTTTGTGTTGATTACTGAGGGGCGCTGTGTTAACGTGCTCTTGTTTTCTGACTCTGGAATGCACTGAGGTTGTCTCAGGGACACTTGTAGCTGGCTCAGTGAGGGGTTTGTAGCTTGGCTTCTCATCTGGGAGACCTGGGTGTGGCGGGTTCACTTGGCCTTGTTGAACGCGGTAGCGTAGCGAGCTCCTCACCCAACAGGAAGCAGCCTGCAGTGTGTGTTCGCGTGTGGCTGGCAGTCTTCTTAAACGGGTCCAAGGGATGCAAGGCTGTGGGCCTGGACATCCAGGAAACCTGGGACGCGGTAGCACCCAGGCATCCTGCAGTCCCGGCTGGCGTCCGTGCCTGAATGCAGGGTCAAAGCTCAGGCTGCGGAGCCAGACGGTGCTGTTTGGGGGCACTGACAGCTGGACTGCAGGAAGGGAGCAGTCTCACCAGGTGCGATCCGGTGACAGTCACAGAATCCAGCCTGTGCTGATGGCATCCGAAGGGCACGTGCAAAGGTCAGCGTTTGCCAACAAAGCCCCCGCACAGTGGGGAGAACTCAGGGTTTACCCTCAGACCAGCCAGAGCTGGAAACCACCTCTGAGCCCTCTGTCTCCTTCAACACCTTCACCTGTTTTTCTCAGATACGCCGCACGCAGATTGGACAGCCTCACTGGGCCACAGAGGCTCCCGGTGACCGTGTGTGCGATCCTGCACCTGGCTGGTGACAGGGGCTCAGAGCAGCGCTCTTTTCAGAGGCAAGAGCTGTAACAGGAAACGTTGTCAAGGGAGGGCTGATGGTTGTATATGTGTCCTGTGCCAGGCGACAGGCCTGGCTGGGGACTCTGGGCAGGGCTTGCCTGTGGTCCTGGGTCCTCAGGAGTCCCTGGCATTCCTGACCAGGCTGAGCTCCACCCAGAATTTCTAGCAGGCTGCAACATTCAGGGTTGCCATCTGCAAGCCTCCTTCCTGGTGCCACCAGAGTGGGATTCTCAGGAAGCAAACAGGGGGCTGAGTCAGGGCCCCAGCGTGGGGAACCTGTACCCCTCTGGGGTGGCCACAGAGAGACCCAGCAGAGGCCAGGCCAGGAAGTGTGGCTGCCTCTCTGAAGTTCCTCCTGCCCCGTGAGCAGTGGCGTGGTAGAGGGCTTGTCCAGGGCCTGGGGCAGGTAGGACAGACCCACAGCCCCCTACCTTCCCCAGGGGAGTCAGGATATAATGAGGCAACGGACGGCCCAGTGTGTGATAGAAATAAAACCACTTTACTGTTTAGAATAAAGGACACACTATAAAAAGTGAACGCTATGCAATATTACAAGACAATATACATTCGCAAAATATAAAATTCATAAATAACATGGAGGAAAACTGTAAACAGTGCTACAAAATTTAGCAACAAATACATTCCTTCTAGATAGGGTTTCTCTGGTTGGTTTCTCTCCGTCGCTTCTGGGTTCCGGCACCACAGACTGGCTGGAGGGCAAGGTGGGGCCCGGGGGCCCTCAGAAGTCCTCCCCGAACACAAGGATGTCTCCAAGCTCTTCCTCTCACCCACAAAGACCCCATTTCAAAGTGGCTGATCCCCACCTGCCTCCGTGACCTCATTTGTTGTGCTTCTGCCGTTAGGTTTGACACTGCTTCTGTCTGATGCAGATACTTTAGTGATATGATTGCTTTAGGTAGCCCGGAGCCGAACTCAGGTGCATCATGGGTATTGCACTGCTGACCACCACGCACAAGATGAAGGGAGGGCCTGGGGCAGGGTGGGGTACTGCCCCTGGGGAAGCCCCAGGACCTCCCAGAGCAGCTCTTCAAAGGTGGTGCTCATGAGCCATCACTATCATCACGAGCCTGTCTGGGGTTGGGGACAGTAAGGCACGGGGCCTCGGTGTCACCTTCCAGCCATTGCAGACCGCTGGCCTACGAAGCGTAGGAGTGTGGCTTCCTTGATTAGAGGCAGCAGAGGTGCCCAGAGGAAGCAAAGGGGACTTGGCATCTCGGTTCTCATGGCCGTGGACTTTGGTGAGATCCTGGCTTCCCAATCAAGTGAAAAGAAAGATTTGGGGAGTGGGAGAGGGAGTGGGGAGCCCATGTTCCAGGCCAGCTGATGCAGGACCAGGACATGAGCACACTTGGTGCGCTCTCCTCCCTACCAGGGGAAAACCTGGGATTCTGCGAGGAGGAGGCCGGAAGAGCCTCAAGTCCTTCCCGTGCCCAGACCAGCCAGTTCCGCTGCCCACCCAGGTAGAAGTCTTTTACCCTCCGTCCCACTGTAGAATTTGATTCAGGAAAATGGCAGTGTGTGGGTATCACTTTTTTTCTCCTAGACACAATGTATACATATTACAGTCTACACATGACATAAGATTTAGCAGAATAAAACATCATGGTATGATTGCGATACAGAAGTGTCTCAGCTACATAAACGACTTTAAATTATACAGTAAGTAAACAGGTGAAATAAACAAAGCTATAGCTTACAGAAAGCTCAAAAGACCCTCAGTGCCCAGGGCCTCCCCCGGGGCCTGCCAGTCGGGGCTGGGTTCCGCTGGTTGTTTACTCTGCAGTTTGGAAGCTTCAGGCGCCTTGTGCCCAGGCCTCGCCGCAAGTGCCTTCCTGTGTGACTGGGTGACCATCCTGGGGCAGGGAATGGCCAGGTGCCTCAGGGAGAGACCCTGATGCCCATGTAGGGAGATTGCTTGTGTGGGTCGGGTAGGGCTCCTTCGTGCAGACTCGGAAGTTGAAACAGACGACCCCAAGCTCCGGGTCTGGGCTCACCCCTAAACTCCTGCGGGGCAGACTGGAGCTCTTTCTGCTCCCACCAGCCGTACCGGCCACCCCCCTGCCTCCCCGGTCCAGTGCAGACCACAGGGAAGTGAGCAGGTCCTGGGACCCCAGCGGTCCCTGGCCTGGGAGTGTGTGTGTCTGTCACTGTGACTCATCTGTGTCTTTTTTCTCTCTCACTTCAGTTGGCAACAGAATGAACTGAAGATCTGAGCACTAACAGAAATACCCAAACTCTGAGAAAAGAGACACAGAGCAGTGGTGTTGAATGTCACCATCCTGTTACCCCCAGCTCTGTAACATACACACTGTCACTCTCAGCATCTCACTGTGACACTAAAACTTAATTTTATTTATAGGATTTATATTATAGTTTTATTTCAAAAAAAAAAAACAAAAAACCACAACCAATCCTACAGTTGATTGCAGGGTCAGGCCTCCCCAGTGACCACCCTCGTCACTCCACAGGGTGAGGACCTCAGGAGGTGGCATCACCAACCAGGGTGCTGGGGAAGGGGAGCAGGCTGTCCCCATACCCAGGACAGAGGCAGCCTTCCAGCTGGGGCAGGACACTGGGCTGTCCCTCCTGTGCAAAGGCCCCAGCCCAAAGTAACTGTCACCTGCCATCCGCCGAGCCAGTCAGGCAGTGAATAAAAGCCCCAAAGGTGAAGCAGGAGAAAAAAGGAGGTCGGGGTGGGGGGTCCAGGTAAAGGGAAAAGAGGGTGCCGACGGTATTCAGAATCTCAGTTTTTAATTAAAATGAAAAAAGTCAACTCGGAATGTCATGGTTTTCTTCCAACAAGCAACAGCAACAAAATAGAAGAGATTAAGCTATTGGTGTATTTAACAGCATTGAATAGAATTCTGTGTCCTGTAGAAAATTAGCTTATGTCCCCCGCACGTAAGCGTGTGCAGATGTGGGTGCAGACACATCCCGGGGGTGGGGTGCATGGCCGTGCGTCTCTCCCTTTCACACAGAGGTGGCCCCTCAGGGCAGCGGAGGCTCTTCCGGGAGGGCCACAGGAGAGGAAGACACTGGTCTCAGCCTCCTGCTGAGCTGCCGCTGGCCTCAGACAGATGTTTATGTCTTGACTCCCCGAGCGGGCACTGTGCTTCCCGAGCCCACAGCCGGGCAGCCTGGCACTGCAGCTGGGCACTGTGCCGTGCCGTCAACCCTCTCCTGCAGCCTGCTCCTTCCCTCCCTCGCCGACCTGCAGGCAGACACAGACAGGCCCTCCGGGGACATGCAGCAGCGTCTCCTCTGGGCACCAGCTCTTCCGCCTACCTGGAATCTAGCTGTGGGCTGCCCAGACTGACCCGGAAGCGGTCGGCTTCAGCAATTTCCTGTCTGCATCCTCTAGGTGCTGGCTGGGGGAGGGGAGGAGATGGCAGGAAGCAGGAAGAGGAGGAGCAGTTACAGTGGCCAAAGAGGATAGATTTTTTGATTTTTGTTTTCCTAAAAAAATATAGATTATATATCACAAGGAAGAGGCATCTACATTCCTCATTCTTTCCGGCAGGAAGCCAGAAATTCCCAGGGCGAGATGGGTGATGTCAAAAGCAAAGAGAGGAGGCTGGGGGCGGGGCCGGGAGAGCTCCGGATGCTGCCCTGGACAGCACAGACTTCCCCTTAAGTGTCCCCAGTGCTAAATTTGCAAGAAAACAGGCACTAATTTCATTGTCATCATCTGGGAAGAGTTAGTGTCCGAGGGAGCTCAGCGGGGAGGGGCACAGCCAGCGGGCTCAGGGGTCTGTGGCGTTGATGATGCTCTTGTCTGGGGGTGCCCAGCCCCGGTACCAGCTGCAGTAGCCACCCTTCTGCCGGATGCAGGCGTAGTGTTTGGACTGGTAGCCGGGGTAGCCGAAGTTGGAGAGCATGTCGGTCCACAGGCACTCGTTCTTGGAGGTCACAAAGCAGGGCAGGTAGTGGCAGGATTTGATCTGCAACGAGCCCCACCCAGTGGTCAGCGGACTCTGCCCTGGGACCACTGCAGGGGAGCCCACCCCATCCATCTCAGAGCATAGGTAAGAGTAGCACGGATCCCTGAGCTGTTCTGTAAGTCTGTGTGATTCCCTTCAAGTCGCCCTCTCAGAGATGAGAACACAAAGGTTCAGAGAGGTTTGCTAACTTGCTCCGGATCACACAGCTGGCTAGCAGCAGATTAGATGTGGGGCTGGGGGCACCTGCACTGCTGTAGGGAGTTGAGGGACCAGCAAGGCTAAAGCATCACCCTTGGAGTCCAGCTGCCCTGGGCTGGAAGTCAGACTCGGCCACAGATGGCTTAGTCACTTAGGCTTGGTGGCTTAGGCTGAGTCTCTGTTTATCTCTCTACCTGGGGGTCCTGGTAATTCAAAGCACAGAAGGGTGTTTCCAGGATTGAGGGCTTGGGGCTGCTTGAGGATGAGCTGTTTTAGCTCTGGTACCCACCCGCAGCCCCGGACCAGCCTGCCAGCTGCTGCCAGGGTGAGGGCTCTCGGGGCTACCTGGCAGGACTTGCATGAGGACCCCCTTACCTGCCACCGCTCAGACCACTGGGGTGCCCAGGGGTGCTGAAGAGCCCCATGCCCCAGCAGACGCCCAGCCGGGGCGCCCTGTGCCCCCCCAGCAGACACCCAGCCGGGGGTGCCCCATGCCCCAGCAGATGCCTTGCCCACCGGCCGGCCCACCTTGCAGTTGCAGCCCAGGTGATAGCGGTAGTTGAGCCCCTTGCGCTGCGACAGGGTAAGCTGGTCCCACCGCTGCACGAAGTTGCAGAGCCCTGTGTACATCTTGCCGTCATACACGCGGCCTGGGGAAGGAGAAAGTCAGCACGTCGCGTCCACGGCCGGGGAGGACAGCAGGCCCCACCCAGGCGTCCCCCTGACACCACCCTCCTGACTCCTGCTGGCCGGAACAGTGGCCTTTTCCCAGATGACAGTGAAGTGGGAGATGAGCAGGTCTCCCCTTTACCGTGTTGAGCACCCACAGGCGGGTCGCTCGGGAGGGCAGGGAGGCCATGGCGGGGGACTACAGCCCATCCCTGCTCACTTATGGAAAAGGGAGGATCCCCAAGCCCGGAGGTCCACAGGGCCAGGCAGGGTGGAGACCGAGCCCAGGCCCTCGCAGGCAGGTCGGGCGAGCGGTCCGTGTCTCTGTGCTCAGTGCTGCCGGGGTAACCACCCTCACCCCGCCTGAGCGGTGCCCCGGGCGCCCCGCCTCACCTGTCAGAAGGTACTGGTACTTGTTGACCTCCAGCTTCAGGCCGCAGAGGCTCTCAGACGCCTCCGTGTGGATGTACTGCACGTGCGGCATCTTGGTGAAACCTCGGTACATCTGCGGGCAGAGGGCAGGTGTTGGGAGTCAAGCACAGGCCCGGAGGCGCCACCATCTGCTCTGAGGGAGCCAGCCTCCCCTGTTCATGCCAGGACCCCAGAGGGGAACCCTCCCGGGCCTCCAGCGGCGCCCCAGCTGCACAGTTCTTAAACCCTAGTACCGCTCCGGAGCCCCAGGGGAGCTGCTGTGCTGGGGTCCCTCTCCTTGTTCCCCTCTGGCCACAGAGCACCAAGGAGCTTGCCTGAGGCCACAAAAGTGGTGCACAGCAGAGTGGGATCACACACCTGGGACCAAGGGTCCCGGCTCCTAACCACAGCCCTACAGGTTGGCAAAGGCCATTTCTGTCTCTGGCCCTTGCAGCTCTGTTCTGTGTCTGCTCAGAGTTCTGGTGTGACACTATCGAGTGACACACAGCCCCTGGCCCACAAGGCAGCGGGTTGACCTCTGAGCCGGCAGGGTGCCATGGCACCTAGGTGTGACCCAGGCCTCCTGGTCTGCCCCACAGGTCTGTCCCAGGGCATGGCCTCTGGGAGTTCCCGGCTCGTGTGGTTAACTTGCTATGGTGATTCCCACAGAGCGTACTGCGTCTCGTCTACGCCTCAGTCCAGTCTAATGGGTGTGTCCTCATCTTTTAAGTGGCAGCTGTTGGTGGGGTGGGTGGTGGCATCAGGAAGCTGTCTGCTAGACACAGAGTCACAGAGCCTCTGCCCTGCTTAAGGGTGTAGCAGCCTTGCTTCACCTGCTGGGAGGGGGCATGGTTCAGGGCCCCGGCTTCAGGGCCCTCATAGTAAGGAAGGGTGCCACAGGCCCCGCCACTGACTAGCCACATGGAGAGTCACCTACCCTTTCTGGACCCCAGGGAAATAGGACCTGGCACACAGCATCCAGTGTATGCTGGAAAATTAGCTTAAAACCACTTGTCCCTAAATTCAGATGGGCAGGATGGGAGGGCTCGAGCCAGCCAGCCAGGTGAGGCCCTTGAGGACAAGCAGGGGCTCCTCCTCCCGCTCCTCTGCCGGCCTGTCTCCTTCTTGGTATCCACATGAAGTCCAGAAAACTGACTCCCCAGGGGAGGGGACACATCACATGGAGAAGTTGTCCCTCAGCCTGGCCCATCATGCATTTCCTGTGAAGAACCTGACCCCGGCGTGACTCTCCATGGGGTGCACATCAAGAGCTCTCTACTCCCACCACTTGCTCTTATCTGCAGGCCACTCAAGCCGTGAGGACCCTGAGTGCCACCTCGGACACCCTGAGCCTGAGTTCAGTCCTTCTCTGATAGCGTGGCTTCTCCCTGGCAGGGTACCGCAGAGGCTGACGGGAGCCTCAAGCTGGGGAAGAGGAGGACCATTCCCAGACCCAGGGCTTGAGGCTCTCAAGCTCCCAACTGGAGGAGACCTGCTAGGGCCCTGAGGGCAGGGCTGGCAGAGCTGTTCTGTCCAGTCAGGACCTTAAAACACGTGACCAGGACATGTTCCCTGGGATCCTCCTGGGACCAGCTAGGACACGGTGTCCCCCACGTGCTGTCCCCACAGCCTGCCCAAGAGCATGTGTCCACTGTACAAACAACAGTTCCTGCAGAGTGGACCGCTTTCCCATGGCCCTGATGGGAGATAAGGTCCTGCAGATTAGAGTGGCCAGTTCTGGAAACTTCCATCATCGCTACAGCCCAGCCCAGCGCCTGAACCCCAGCTGATCTCCACACCTGGTTTGCAACATGCACCCTTCCCACCCTGCCACGGTGCACCCCTAGGTGCAGCCCAGGCTGTGCTGGGGAGAGAGCAGGGAGGGGGAAGTGGCTGTCTGTCACCAGCTGCTCTGAGCCCCCCAGCCCTGCCTGCCCCATAGGACTTTATGGGGGCAGGCGCTCTAACCCCTGGGAACAGAGCCCCCATGGGCCAGGGCCAAGCTTCTTCCCTTGGCTGCGCCAGCCCACAGCTTTCCGCCTGCACTGATTGTTCCAGAGACAGACTTTGCAGGCTGCTGCAAGGCCAGAGCGGTGCTGCCAGGTTCCACAGTAGCAAGCCTGGGCTGCCCTTGTCTCGTTCCCTGGGGAGCCCCACAGCAGACAGAAGGCAGGTTGGCCACTGCCCCACATTGCCACCTCCCAGTGGGCCCAGGCTTCATTCTGCACTTTCTGGCCAGAGGACTCTGATGATAGAATCGGGGCCTCCTCATGAGAGGCGGGCCACAGCACACTCCCTCAGGGGTCCTGGAGCTCTGCACTGCCACTCACAGCCAGCACTGGGCTGGGGCACCATTGGGTAGGCTCCCCAGCTCTACGATCCAAACACTGAGCCTGTGAGCTGCAGGGACCTGGGGATCGGGTAACAGCACACAGGCTGGCACCTGCTCCTCCCTCAAGGAAATGCGTGGCTCTGGGCCTCGGGAAGCAAAATGCAGAGTTTGTGCCCAATGGGCAGGACCGTAGTGGACAGCACCTGAGCCCACCAGGGAATGGGGTGGCAGATGGCATCCGTCCTCTAATGGCCCCCCACTGGCTGGGCAACCCAGGAGGAGGACACTGCACACAGGAGGCCTCTGGTCACCACTGTCATGCACCCAGGTCAGGAGGAAAGCTGAGACAGCTTCAGGACCCCTGCCCCGGCCATCTCCCTGTCCTCCCTTGGCACCCAGTGTCCAGGAGGAGCAGCTGTGGGGAGCAGGAGCTGGTGGGACACACTCTTTGCCTCTGCTGTGGTCTGATGGGCTGAGGCATTCTGTGCTGCTGCCAGATGTCACAAGTGAGTTTTGGGGGTGAGGCTGCTCCTGCTGGCTCCTCTCTCACCCACAGTGCCCTCACAGGGCCGCAAAGACATGAGCTGTCTCATGACTGAGTCAGCGGCCAGGGGCAGCCGGCCAGGGCTGACTTGCTGTTACATAACTGGAGGCTGCGCTGTGTGCAGAGTGGAACCGACAGCAGCAGGTTCCACAGATTCAGTGCTTCCAGCCTTCAGCTCGGCGTGGACCACAGACCAGGAGGTCAGCCCTGGGAGACCCTCAGTCAACGGCCGGATGCTCACCAGGTCCACAGAGCACAGCAGGCCCATCCTAATGGCCAGGGAGGACTGTGAGAGCGAGGGGCAGAGCTGAGGTCCCCCGGGTTTGGGCAACCCCATTCTGGACATCAGCTTGGTCCCACTTGTTTCCGATTTCCCAACCTGACCAGTCCTGCTAGGAGGGGCACCTTGCTGGCAGCCCCTCAGCGTCCACGAGGCCCTGAATGTAGGGAGGCACGAAAGCTGGGCTGGTGGGCGAAGGACACCAGTCCTCGATACTGACGCGGACCCAAGAGTGCCTTGCAGCATCTACCAGCGGCCCCTACTTGGCATTGGCACTGCCTGTGTCTGAGGTGCTTGGGACACCTGTGCCCAGCTCTGCGCAGCTAAGAGGTGGCGAGACAGAGCCAGGAGAGGGCAGAGGCCAAGGCCAGGGATATGGAGTGGACAGTGGCCACATGGTTCCTTTCCTGGGCTTCCCTTAGGCTATGTGCTTGGGGACTGTGTAGTGACACAAACACTCAGCGACACGGCTCTCTCAGCTGGAAGGCGGGAAGCAGATCAGAACTGAGAGGAGCAAGGTGGGGCTCCTCCCTGGGGACAGGCTCCTCTGGGCGGACAGGGCTCCTAGGCTCGGCGCAGGTTCAGAGTGATGTCAGTGCTGTGCACTAGCCTGCAGCCTCGGTGACAGCGCAAGACTAGGACACTATGGAGGAAGCTTGCAGGAGCCCTCCCACCTCAAGTGCACACGGCGTCCACCCCCAGCTGCAGGTTCAGGCGTGTGGATGGAGACCAGGGAAAGGCGGGCGTCGACCTGAGCCCCAGCATCCTGGGAATAGGCCCCCGGACCGCCAAGCACCCTGGCTCTGGGACAGCAGCTGCAGCCGCCCTCCTGCGGGGCCAGCGCAGGTCCCCCTCCAGCCCAGCCAGCTTCTTGTGGCTGGTACCCTGTGAGCGCACTCACCTTCATCTGCTTGATGGTGTAGACCATGGTGCCGAAGGGCCCCTCCTTCACCAGCTTCTTCCCAACCACCTTGGCACGGATCACTGTGGAAACAGGACAGACGCGAAGGTCAGAAGCCGGGGCACTGTGCCGTGCTGCGCCCCCTCTCCAAGTGTCCCCCGGCCGAACTCTCCATGGCGTTCACAGCAGTGGGGACCCTGGACGACCGGTGAGGAGCCACTGGTGGAGGAGGAGAGGCCGCAGGCATGGTGGCCCGCTGTGACATCCTCACAGGTCCTCAGCCTGCTGTACCCTTGAGGGTTCCTGCCCAGGCAGCTTCACAGGGTCCCACAGCTGCTCCTGCATTGCCCATTGAGTGAGGTCAGCGTCCCCAGCTTCTGCTCTTTCTCCCGGACCTTTCCGGGCCCCCACATCCACAGCTCCTCATCTGTCATGCTGTTCTCCACATCTGTGGACCCCATGACCACACCTGGCACCCAGCACTTGGGCCACTGGTGGGCAGTGGGGTCCAACCTGCTCCAGGGTGGGGGCTCTGTTCCTGGCCTGACTGCTCCCAACCACCAAGACAGGGCAAGTTCCTCACTGTCCTCTCCCTGGGACAGGACCCAAGCAGCACAGTGGTGCTCATCTCCCGAGCCGCAGGCGCTGGCAGTGGAGCCCTGACCTGGTCCCAGATTCAATTTACATGCCGCAGATGAGAAGAGCATCACCTGCACCTCCACCAAACACGGGACGGGGACAGCGCCCTCCAGCGGCCACATCGGCACTGGCACCCCAGGGACACTCGGACGGCTGAGGGCAAAACCCACTGCATCTCTGGAGATTTTATTCTCCCCACCACTCCCAAAAGACAGTTGAGCCAGCGAGCTCCCCAGCTCTGTGGGAGCGAGGCACCCAGAGCAGTCTTGCAGGTCGGCGAACCCCGCGCACGCAGGAGCACAGCCTCGAGCCTGGGTGTGCAAACTGCAAACAGCAGATACCGTGACGGCGGGCTCAAGTCAACGTGCCCCGGTACCAGGAGGCCTGTGCAGGGCAGGGGTGTCCAGTGACCCTGAGTGGGCGGGACGGCCTGCAAGGCTGGCTCTGAGTTCGGTCTCCAGCCTTGGAGCTGCCCCTCCTTCCACCTGCCGTGCAGCAAACACCCACTAGTTGCAGCTACTTTTTGAGCAGATACTCAAAAAGTGGGTGTTAAACAGAATACCCTGCACTAATGCGCACACACATCTGTGCGTAGATGCACCTACGTGTGTGCACACACATCCATCCCGGTAGCTCCTGGCCCTACTTCCCGTGTGCACGTGTTTCCCAGTTCTTTGACTCTCATCTTCCAGCTTGACTTGGACCCAGTTCCCTGACCCGCTGGGCTCCACCCCTTCCGGTCATCCGAGGCCCCTCAGACGCTCCCTGCCAGGATGGAGCCATGCCGTCCACCAGCAGAATTTGCCAAAATTGGAGGCAAGTGGCCGTGTCAGGCTGAGGGAGAGAGGCTGCCAGAGTCCAGGCCATCCTGCCCCTCCCTGCTCCTGCTCATGTCCACCTCGGTGCCCGACTGACGCCGAAGCACTCTCCACAGTGAGCCAGTGTCCCAGGCTGGGGGACCGCTCCCTCCAGGATCGGGCAGGAAGCAGAACCAGCCAGCTCCTTGCTGACCCTGAATTGGCCTGAATGTGGAATCTTTCCTCTGAGCCCAGTTTAGTGACCACGATGGCCTCATCACAGGAGCAACAGTGGGGTCAGCGTGGCATCACCCTACCCTTTGTTCCCGGTCTCTTGGGCTTCCTTATCCAGTGTTGCAGGTGGCTAGTAGCCCAGTGAGGGCCCAGATGCTGGCTTCCAGGGCTGGGCCTGGTGCAGTGCACGCTGGAGAACCCCTAAGCCTCCCGGGCTGGGTTTCTCATCTGTAAATGCAACTGAAGCCAACGTGCGCCTTAAAGGGCCTAGACCAGCACGGAGTCCCCCGGCCCCACCGGCTCGTCATCGTGCTGCTTCCTGACTGCAGCTGACCTGTCCGTCCCGCGCACTGCAGCCCCGGCCTCTCACGTTGCAGGAAGGCGAGCTCATTGTGGTGTCCCGGCCTGCACTACTGCAGGGGGAGGACGTGGGGAGCTGGGACTCTGTTTCTGCCAGCCCAGAGGGCGCAGCCGACCCCTGCCGCTGCCCACCGCCAGCTCCAGGCCCCACGCACTGCTCTGCCCTGCGTCTGTACGTCCAGAACTCCGTCACACTCACACACATGCACCCTCTGACTGGTGGCGGGATCCCCAGCTCCATCACCCGCAGGTGACTGCTCCCCAGCATGATTGTCACAAAGCCCACAAACCACAGGAAGGTTTCTGCCACCCCAGCAGCATCAGACTGATCCATTAAATGTGAGACAACAGTGTCTGCACAACATCACGTGGACGGGAATCGGGCGCTACTGTGACACCAGACATTCCTGAGGACAAGTGTGGACTGCGGATTGCTCACAGGGAAGGCAGCAAAGGGCGCTGGACCACTGGTGACTCCTGAGGTCCTGCACAACCAGCCTAATGTCCTGACCTTCAACTCCCTTCCCAAGGTCAACATGGGTATGACACTGGCCCCACACAATGGGATCTTTCCCTCAGGAGACAGCAGCTTGCCCTGGGCCGGTGCTGGCCACACCAGATGCCCCAGGGCCTCTGCCCACCCTGGGCCTTCTTCCTCCACTTCCTCACCTGGCTGGGGGCCTTCCCTTGTCCCTGACCCTGGAACCCCTCTACCCCTCACTGGGTCGCATCTGACAGTAAACAGTCATAAGCTTATGGATTGACTCTCTTTTCCCACTAGGTTGTAAGCTTTACAAGACAGGGTCCGTCTCTCTTTCTCTCTCTCTCTTAAGCGGGGGCACTCTTCCTGGGTGCAGCCAAAGGTGTTCCCGGCACGTAAAAGGCAGCTGATTTAGTTTTCTCAGTAGATGAAGCCAAATATGATCTGATGGACTCAGCATCACACATGGCAGGTGATGGAAAATAAGTAACTTCTGTGCAGGCTTCGGTGAACGGCCTTGTCTTCCTGAGCCTCACTCAGCTCACCCCGGGTAACGGGAGCTTGGCCTGTGCAGTCGGAGGAACGTCTTCAGCTCCAATGTGCAGGGAGGGCTGGGCTCGGCTTCCCGGAAACTGAACTCGGGTCAGAGGGAGAGACAGCTCACGAGGAGGGCGAGGTGTGGCGAGCCTGGGGACCAGGACAGGGCCAGCAGCAGGCTCGGAACAGGGTGGGTAGAGACAGGGCCTGAGGTGACCTGGGCCTGGGGTAGGGGGGCGGCCAGTCCTGTGTCCCTTGGGTCCAGGAAGCAGAGTCAGAACAAGCCTGGCAAGGGCAGGGGTGCCTGGGAAAGCAGCGCCCCACGGAGCCAGGGCCACTTCCTGTGCGTGCTCCCGCCTGGCTTCGAGACCCTCTTGTTGATGTCCAAGCCAAGGCCAGAACTCCAGAGGCGCTCCCGCCCCAGAGCAACAGGCTCCCGTTCAAAGCCTGCCCTAACTCTTTCCGTTCAGTAAAAATATTAATCTTGGTTTTATTTAAGCAGGTTTTTTGGCAAGAAATGAATGCCCATGGCTAAAAATAAATGCAAATACACACACAGTCAGAAAATCTGGAAAGCTTCAAATTGTTTCAGCCCAAGTTTCCATCACAGGGACCCTGCACAGGCCAGGAGGAGGTGAAACTCCCCATCCTCCCCAGGGCCTACGGCTGCACTCTGCTCAGTTCGTGCCTGGACCCCAGGTCCCTGTCACCTGCCTGGTCCTGGGAAGCAGCCGAGCATGTGAGGCACCCTCGCCTCCCAGAAGGACGCAGCACACAGAAGCATTAGGCTTCAGAAGCCCGCTGTGCCCGAGAGGCAGGGCCGGAGGTCAAGGGGCCTGGAGCTTGGAGACGGCCCAGAAGGGACACAGAGCAAACTCTGCACCCAGCCCTCACTTGTGTTCTGAGCGATGACCTCAGCGTTAACCTATGAAAGGGAAGATGTACATGCCTCTGCTTGACTTAGCTTTGGGGTTAGGGTACTGAATTCCTAGTGTGTGCTGAAGCTGGCAGCCGGCCTTGCTTCCTGGGCCACCAGCAACTCGGGAGACAGACACGGCAGTCAGCTCAGCACCAGCAGAGGCCCAGGTGCTGGTCCTGTGGGGCAGGGCAGCTCACCCCAGGAGCAGGGACCCCACTGGCCTGCAGAGAGGTGGCGCTGCTGCTGTGACCTGTGCTTCAGCCGGCAGGACAACCCCAGCCCACCCCGAAGCAGTCACCAGGCCGCTGGCCAGGGACAGGTGGGAAAGCGCAGGGTCGCCCTCTTCTCCTTGGAATGAGCCAGGGCCACAGCCTCCCTGGGGCTGTAGGAGCTGTGGGACATGTGAGGCCTGCCTCCTTCTTGCACCTCGAATCTCTCCCGGCCCTCACTGCACTTGCCTGTGCTGCGCCGCTCCAGCCTCAGCAAAAGGGACCCCTCCCCGCATGCCCGGCTCAAGGCCAAGGCCAAGGCCAGCGCCGCCATCTCCCGCCCCTGTGCTCTCTCCTGCTCCCTGCTCTCCTTCCCAGCCTCCAGCACCCTGGTCACAGATGCGGCCCCCACCTGGGACACCAGCTTCTGGTAGCCTGGGGACGTACAAGGCCCATGGGGTGTCCCGTCCGTGACCCGCAGTCACCCTGCGTTGCCTCGTGTTTGCTCCATTCTGCTCTTGTCCTCCCCCTCCCTGTGTACCTGGAATTCACTTATCCAGAAGGACACAAGGACCCAGTGCCATGGGCCTGAGGTCCATCACAGCAGACACACAAGGCTCCAACTCCAAACCTCTCTCTGCCCCCATGAGAGGGTGGTGGCTACAGGCCAGGGTCACAGGACCCTGCAGCTGGCATGGGGTGGCCAAGTGGAGCTGCGGTGGACATGGGTAGATAGCAAGTCCACTCAGAGCTCGGCTCTGGGAAATCACTGGAGGTGGGGGACAGAGAGGTGGTGTTGCGACGGGCAGGGGCTTGTGGTAGAAGGGGCACAGGCGAGGCCCATGTCTGAAGGGGCGGGCACCCCAAGGCGGCCAGTGCGCATCCCCCACAGGGTGCCTCGGTCACTTCTCAGGGCTCCACTCCTGGAGGCCAGCGGCCCTCTGCCAGCCCCACGCAGATGGGAGCCCAGGGCTGGCTGGCAGAGCGCCCCAGAATTGAGCGTGGGCCTTGCACAGCCACCTGCGTCCGGCCCACAGCATCCCCTGTTCATGTCCCTCACTGTCCCCAACCCCTGTCCTCCCCACAGCCCCTTGACCTCCTGGGTGGTTGTGAGGCCCTCAGCCAGGCACCGGGACCAGGAGGCACCCACCTACTCACAGGCAGCCGGGGAGCCCCCAGGGCCATGGGGAAGCAAACAGCAGCCCGGGCCAGCCTGGCCCGGCCCCTCTGAAGCAGAGCCTGGAGAAGGGCAGTGCCTCCTGGCCTCTGTGCACCTGGGCAGGCGGTGGCTCAGGAGCAGCTGTCCTCACCGGGGTCCTGTGCCAGGGCACTGGGCGTAGCCTGGGCACAGCAACGAGTGGACACCCTCTGCAGCACCCGGCCCGCTCAGAGCTTCCCCACCCACTGCACCACGACACCCAGGTCACACGGGGTGAGAAAACCAGGCCCAGACCTTGGCCGTCAAAGCCCCAGTCCTGCACGGGGTCTCAGATGTGGCCTACTCCGAGGACCCGGACGAGACTCGCTGGCCTTTTAAGGAGGCCAGAGTCTGTTTGAAAAAACAAACAGGTGAAGAATGCCAGCTGCTGCTCTGTGGGTCTGAGGGGTGGGGCCGGACAGTAAAGCCAGTCCCGGGATGTGGGGTGTGCTGCCCTGTCCAGCAGCCTCGTGGGCAATGGTGCCCTGGGTGTAGTCCTCTCATTCCTTCGAGAAACACCTCCCAAAATGCTCCAGACACTGCTGGGCAACAGACACACCTTGGGAATAGTTTATGTGGTCCCCAGAGCTAACTGGTATATTGGCACACATGCTGCTTTGGAGGCTGAGGCAGGAGAGTTCCAAGTTCAAGCCCGTCCTAGGCAACTTGGTGACTTTGTGAAAGTTTCAAACTTTTGAAAAGGGCTGGGGACTTAGCTCAACACGAAGGCCCTAGGTTCAGCCTGCAGCAGAGTGGCACAGTGCAGACACACACACTCCCGCCGAGTAACTTGTAAGAATGTAACGTTATTTCCATTAGAGGTAAAAGGAAAATAAGGAACTTGTCCCAGGTCATGCAGCAGGGGCTGAGTCCCAATATGCACAGCCAGGAGCTGACTGGCTTCTGAGTGCTCGACATCTGACACATTTGGAACAGCCAGCCCACAAGTCAGAGGGCCCAGCATGGGGAAGAGGGGGTTGCCAGGCCGAGTCTGCAACCTTGCATGAGCATCGGGCTGGGGCCAGACTCATGGAACCCCAAGAAGTCTCCTGAGGATGCTGTGCCTGCTCTGGCTCTGCGGACTCTCCAAAGCTGCCAGAAGAATGCAGTGGCCCTCTGTCCACCTCAGGTGGCGTGCACGCCTGCAGTGACAAAGCGGGTGCGAGTCTAACCGAGTCCCACTGCTGGGCACCAGGATCCACAGCCACCAGCATCCACAGCACTGGCACTGTCCTTGCCCTCACCAGAGCTTTACCTAAGTGACCCGCGATGACCCTGCCCATCCAGGCAAGCTCAGAGGAGATGGGGTCCAGCCAGTCCCCAAAGCACACCCCAGCCATAGCTCCTGCGAGCTACAGTGCAAACGGGGACCAAGGAGGGGGTGGTCAGGCTCCAGGATTCAGTGTCAGCGTGGACACTGCCCCAAAAGCAGGGGGCGCTGCGGGGGTCAGATTGCAGATCCTTTTGGTGATACCCATTCTGCCGATGAGAACTGCACTGCTGAGGACAGTGCTGCCCTTAAGCACGACGGCTGTCAGCATCCACCAGGCTCTCAGCACGAGCCATGTGGACGACCCCATGTACCCCCATCAGGACCCCGCGGGGCAGGTGCTGTCCATAGCCCCATCTTGCAGTGGAGGCTGATAGGGCACAGTGGCCTTCAAGGATCCTCTACCGAGAAGGACCTGGTGGCCCCACTCTGTAGCACCTGTGGTGGTCCCTGGTCACGCCACCTTCCGGAAGCGTGCTTAACCACACACAAGGACACTCCCAGGCATGGGCGGGGTGGGGTGGCAGGACCTCTGAGTTCCATGGTTGAGTCCACCTCAGGGCTCGTGGGCCCCCCATGACCGCGTCGCTGTCCCAAGCCAGCGTGTCCTGTGTTGAGCCATTTGTTACCGCTGGGACCCTCTCCTGGGTCATTTGCCATTTGTTATCACTGGCAGCCCAGGGCTAACACAGAGCGGGGTGCTGGGAGGGCATGTGCGAATGCTCCCCAGACTATCTCCGGGAGGAGTATTTCCAGGGGTGCTGCTGGCACCTCGACACCAAGGATGTGGTCCCAATCCCTTCCCTGTCTCAGTCCGGTCCCAGCCCTGAGCTCTCACATCATGCTGGCAGGGGCTGGACACAAATTCCCAGGAGTCATCGATCAGTGCCAATGTGGACGGAGATGCCGCCTTCCTGATTCGAGGGTGACAGGCGACTTTGCAACTTAAAACCTCACCATGCTCCCTTAAAAACCAGGAGCATGGGAAGAAATGGCCCTGATATTTTGCAAAACAGATTGCATTTCCAGCTTTCGAGGTGATTCAATAAATAACTACCTACTCCACTGCAGAACTGCACTTGCTCGTTGGAGTGTGGGAGCAGAGACGCCCGCCGGAGGTACCAAGCGACCACAGGGCCCCCGCCTGGCTTCTCCCTCCGCTTCCTCCGTCTGTTTTCTGTGTGAGCTGACAACTCAGCTCCTTCCCAGAGTCCTTGCTTCCACAGGTTAAAGAAGCGAGGCCGACAGTCGGGCTCCCTTATCTGGCTGCCCAGGGTCTGCGGCTGATTTACGGTGAGCTTCCACTTCTGAGCCACGCAGTGGCCCCAGGTTCCGCTTTCTTCTCACTGGTGACAGTCCCAGAGGTCCTGGTCCCCCTCTCTCCATAGTGACATTTCCAAAGAGCTAATCAAAGCTAAGCATGCCATTAGGACACCTGTGGAGCCCCGCTCTGGCCTGGCTTAGTCTTCCTCTGCCTGTCTCTTTGGATGATTTGATGTTATCAAGACTGGGGACAGACACAAGCGTGGGGTCAGCCTCTCACTGGCCACCTGGCCCACATCTGCACCACCTACCATGCAGCACCCCGTGCAAATGGCGATGACGCAGGTCATGAGCTGATTCGCTGCCGAAGCAACAGTGGCAGGTCCTTCCTGCCTCCACCGTCCTCCCTCCGTTGTGCTGACAGTCACCAGTCTGCTTTATCAGGCTTGTCTTCGTCTCCTTGCCAGGAACGTCTCTTTCCCAGACCATTAGTCTACCAAAGACTTCATCAGTCAAAATGCAAGCAGTGCAAGCCCAGCGCCCCACAGAGGCTGAGGGGTATTACCCAGGCCCTGGACGGGACATCATGTGGGCTTCCCTGCTCCGTGGGCTCCCGAGTCTCATGCTGAGGAGGCCATGACCTTCCGCCTGCCACCTTTGTCCACTCTGGGCACTGATAATGCTCTGGGAAGGCATCTCCGGGGGACTTGGCCCTAGCATCCCTCATACCAAGTGTGGAGTGGGGACCTCCAAGACCATGATGAGAGCATTTGCCACCCTGCCTGGCCCTGGCTTCCTAGCAGCCGGGACGGTGCCCTGATAGACCATATTCTCTTTGAAGCTGTGAGTCACTTTAAGCAACTGGCCTCTCCCATTTCAGTGTCTATGGGGGGACAGGGACATGAGGGAGTCCACCCTCGCCCCCAGCAAGGTACAGGACCCTCCATGGCAGCTCCTCAGAAAAGCTGCTCTTGAAAACAGGAGGCCACACCCCAGTGCCACCCGAAACCCGGTGACACCCAGCTGGCCACGGAAGTTGCTATTTTTGAAACAGAAGGAATATTTAATACTTCTCACTGGGTCAATATTTTTAACCTTCATTTTCCTCCTCCTCCCCACCCTGTGCCCCTGCTTGGGAAAGGAAAAATTTTTTTTAACAGCAAACACAAACCAAACCCTGTACGGGCCACAGAGGGCAGCTCACAGTGTTCCAGGCCGATTCCGCTCTGTGCCCAGAGCCTGCAGGAAACACCTTGCAGGACCCGGGGAAGCAGTGCGGGGCGGGTGTCCGTGGGGCCCTGTGACTGGGCGCCTTACTCGGGGCTCGTGGATCCCCTGGGGTTTTCCAGCGGGAATTCCTTTTCCCACTGCTCAGCTGTACAGGACCTCAGCTGAGGGGATTTGGAAAGTAAGGTCAAAGGCCACCTCAAAGTCCCTGTCACCATAGTTCCACAGCCACCACTGTGGGCGAGAGGCCCAGGAGCCGGGCGGGCAGGGTCTCAGCCAAGCTTCTGCTCTTGGGCAAACTGACTACCTTGCTCTGTGAAGGAGAGGCAAGCCAGCGGCCTGCACTGCATGGAAGGCCAGGCCCAGTCCCATGGGGTCTGATGGAGATCAAGCCCCTCCCCAAGGCAGAGGCTGTCCAGGGCATCTGGTACCCATCAGGCAGGCAGCATGCACCCCACCTCTCGGCCTGCAGTGAGGAAGTGCCCATCCTGTGGGAACCATCTGGGCAAAAGGGGCAATGCCCTCCTCCATGGCCACCTGCTCAGCATCAGGGCCACTCTCTGACCTCCAGGAACGGAGCCGGGGAGCCATTCACTGCTCTGGCCCCAGGGGCATCGGCCTGCCCTCTGCTGTCACAGCTCCCCAGCCAGGTTGGGAGGGGTAGAGTGGATGGGAGCAAATCCTTCTGTCCCTACCTCCCTTTTCAGCAGCACCTGATTCCAACCGACACCTGGTGCCAAGTTCAAGTCCACTACAGGGATCGGGGTAGTGGCCCCTCACCCCCTCAGGGATGCAAGGGCCAGCTTGCCTCAGGGATCCCCATTTTGTCCTCCTCTTCCTATGGGAGGGGAGCCTGACAAGACAGCAAGAGTGCACGTGTTCTCGTGTGACTGCCCCCCAGTGTGGCCAGTGCCACTCAGCTGGGCCAGTGTGACCCTGGGGCATCCAATCCTGAGCACAGATGGGAGAAGGGAGGCCACGACAGCCGAGAGGAGAGCCGTGGTGGGAGAGCAGAGCCGAGAGCAGAGCCACTCCCTGGACCTCTAGCTGCTGGTGTGGCCCTAGCAGGACATTCCTGGTCCACGGATCTGCTTCCCCAGCTGGGACACACGAGGTCAACCGAGGCCCCACCCAAGGTCTGAAAAGCTTGCCTGGAGAAGCTTCTTCAGGTACTGGCCCCTCCTCCCCGGGTGCCCTCCACTTGCAAGCCGTAGCTGTCTACAATCAGCCCAGAGGACCTTCCTGCTGGAGCGTCGGCCACGGCGCTGGAAGCCAGCAGCCAAATCCCAAACCAGCAAGGTTCGGACCAGGGTAGCCGGACCAGATGCTTCGCCAGTGCGATGCCAGCTTTCCCTCCACCCCAAGGCTCATTCTCCAGTGCTCTGGCTGACGCGGATGTTTCAAAGGCCTTCCAGGCAGTGAGAGGAATGCACAAGGTCTGTACTCCGCTGGGCTTGGGCTGCAGTGGAGGACAAGGACGGCCCCTCCAGGAGGTGACACTGAGTTACAACCCAGTGAGTGTCGGGATAAGGTGTTTCAGGGACAGGGACAAGCTTGAGGGGATGGAGGCAGACAGTGCACCCTCCTGCTGGAGCTGAAAAGCCACTGCAGGGCTCTGAGCAGCGCATTGCTGAGGTGAGGGTGGACTTTAAAGTGCAAACTCTCTGCTTTCTGGAGAAGCGGGCATCAGGGGCTGGAGTGAAGGCAAGGGTGTTGCTACAGTCCTGCCCACTTCCTGGGGCCACCCTGGGCCTCTCACGAGACACTGACACCCAGACAGGCCCGGCGGCATGGATGAGGACATGCCAGCACATGCTCTCAGGCCTCTCATGCGAGCTGGAGCCTGCCAGGCTGGCACCGGGCGAACTGCAAGCAGGACAGACTGTGACCGTGGCTCTGCAGCTGTCCAGGCCCAGATAGATCCATACGCTGACCTTGAGTCCCACTGCAGGCCACTCCCAGCTCTGCGCTGGCACAGCACCCCTGGCTGGGGCGACCAGCACCCAGCCAGGTGGAGAACCTGACAGGCCCATGCCAGCGATCACTGTGCGCATCCCTGCCTTTCGGGACAGGTGTGGGCCGATGGGACCTGGGGGTTTGTTGAGCTATTTCAGAGTGAACCTCAGCAGGATAAAGATCAGCACAAGCCCAGCCCCACCCCTCACCCCCGGACCATGCACCACTGTGCTCCGGCTTAAACAATCACAAGTCCAGCCCGCTGCCCTCTCCTGCTGGAGCCAGATGCCCTAGGCACAAACCTCAGCCTCTGTGTCCTCTCAGGGGCCATGACAGCAGCAAATCATTGCTGTTGTGGGGACGAGGTGAGATATGCAGTGGGAAGGTGACTCAGGCACTTGTCACCTTCAGGAAGATGAACTGGGCCCTGAACAGTGGACACCTGACTGGCCTATTGTCTGCAGAACTGCAAGACATGCAGTACATTTCATTCCCACTACAGCGCAGTAACGTCTGACCTGCCAGGGATTCAGGGCCGAGAATAATTAGCAAGATGATAGGCAGAGTGCCCAAAACAGAACAAAGGAAAAAGGAAAGAACTGAGCATTAACATTCCCAATTTGAGGGTGGCTGAAGAAATGAGGTAGGAGTCTCTGTTCTGCTGCAGCTCCTGCTCCTGCACGGTTTTCGGCGCCTTCTCTAATGCTCCTTTTCTTTTCGTGCTGTTTCCCTTTTACATGGACAGCATAATAGAACTCGGCAAAGAAAGGATGGAGGGAAAGAGGTAAACAAAAAGAAGACTGTAAAAGAATCTTTAAAATGACCTAAGCTCCCACTAGAGTCCCAGCTGACTTGCACTGAGTTGACCTCCGAGGCTTTTCCCAGTGCTCGCATAACCCGGAGGGCGTGTTTCCCTCCTTAATGTGTGGGCGAGCTGGATTCTTTCCTCCCAACACATCGGCCCCACAGCGCGGCCTCCATCGGCTCTACAGCGCGGCCTCCACCCTTTGAACAGCTGTGATGTTTGCAACTGTAAGCTCAGGGCGCTTTGCAGAAGCTTCTGTAAACAGGCCTGTGATAAACATCCTCGTGAGTTTATGTGGGTGCGTAGGCGCATATACATACAGATAAGTACTTCTAGATGCACGTATACAAGCACATATGTATATACACACGCGTACCCCAAGGCACATTAGCATCCCCACCTGATTATCTTCTCTGGATTTAGAAGTCATCTTCTCTTTTTAAACCTGTCATTTTAGAGGTCACTGTGTCCAGCGGGTAGATCCTGTGCCCCCTTAGGATCCCATCTCAGGGTGGTGTCCAGCACAGTTGAGAAAGTGTTAGACCAAGTTTCTCTGGGCTCCCCCAAACTCACCCCTGCCTCCCCAGGTACTTCCCAGGCAGCCCAGGTCCCAACCCACAGAGGCCAGCTGGTGACCACGCCTGAAATAGGTCCAATCTGCCCATCCTGGGCTGCTGCAGCCTCACTGAACCCAGCTGCCACTTCACAGTGATGAAACCTGAGGCAGTGCCCTGCACTGGGTGGGCCCCAAATTGCGATACCAGCAGTGCTGCTCCAAGATACCAAGGCCACCCCACCAGACAAGACCGCTCCCCTTCTGCGCACTCCTCCTCCTCCTCCTCCTACCAGCCCTCTGCCGTCTGGCTCAGTGTTAATATGCGGCTGGCGTAGGAGCAGCTCTGCCTCACCGTGTGGATACAGGCCGCGCCTCCTCTGCCAGGCCTCAAACTCGGTCCCCAAAGCCAGAGAACCACCCGGAGAGCAGGGGAAGGGACCCGCAGGGCTCCTGTGAAGGAAGCTGTGCTCGGACCCACTCCAGGGTAACGCGCGCAGGGAGCCTGCTACACTCAGTGAGAGCCTCTTGCCAGTCTGAATTTAGCACTTAAATTTGGGATGGAAAATCTGTTTGTATCCTGGGAAACACACGAGCGCACATATACACGTATGCGTGCAATTTTACAAGGGCGTCCCCTCATCCGGTCCCAAGGAAGCCTCGGCTCGGCCACGCGGGTCCTGGTGCAAGGATGCAGCGTGAGGCCATCACAGGCTGAGCCCCACTGCATCCCCGAAGCACCCTGAGGCCCCAGCTGAAGCTGCAGCATAGCTTCCCACCACGGCCGAGGCCCTGTCCCGGTGCAGGGCATGTGCAGCCCGAGGTGCCTGCTTTCCCACCATTGTTCTTTCATCTGATTATAAAAGTCACATGACACTGTTGTGCAACTCTGTTTCCGGGAAACACCAGCCAAAATTAAGATCATCCAAAACCCCATGTCCCAGAGATAGCCGGTGTTGATATCTGGCATGGAGACACAGATTTTCTGTAAGCATCTCCGGACATAATCATCCTCGTCCCCTCAGGCCGTTCCCTCAGGCGCACACAGGCTGCCCCCAGCCCGGTGTCGGGGTCGGGGCTCGGCCGGCCGGAAGCAGTCGGGTGCTGCTTTTCTCTGCAGTGTAACAAGGCTGACGCATGGCCACATTTCAGGGGCCTTCCCATCAGCACCTGTGGAGGTGACAGACCTAACCACACCGGACCCAGCTGCATTCCCACCTGCTCTGCCGGCCAGGGGACACCATCCCGAGATCCCCAAGGCATCGCCCATGCAGTGAGCAGTTGCTGAGGGCTGGGAGGGGATGGCACAGGACAGGGTCCTGCTTCTCGAAGGGTGGCCAGAGGCAGGCAGTGTGGGCAACTAGGGGCTAGGCCACCGGAGGCTCTGTCTCCTCAGAACTGTGTCTCCGCTGAGAGGGGTACAGTGACAAGGGGGCTACTGGGGCAGTGGCCAACACCCAGAACTCAAACCATGCAACGCCAGCACCCTCCTCACTGCCAGCTCTGTGAGCCTGGACAGAGCTGCGCCACTCTGGGCCTCTTTTCCCATCCACCTGTCTCGTCCTTAGCATACAGGTCTCTTGCTTATGCCCCTGTGTGACACCTCTGCCCCTCCTTGGCCTGTCCACTGTAAACCTCCACCTCCCTGGAGGGCCACGCCCACCTCCCACAGTAACCCGGATAGCACAAGGACACCGAAGTGGCTACAGGGGACACAGCCCTGGAGCACGAAGAATACACTCCCCTGCACTTGCTGGAGTCTGACACATCCTGGGGTCCGGGGCTGCCACTGCCGTCTCCCTCCAGCTGCCCCCCAGCCTGCATTCCACATGGGCCCCTCGCACCATGCAGCAGGGAAGACTGGCCCCGGAATCCACATCTGACTTGCTCCCCATGTGGAAGGAGCGCAGGGCTTCGCTCTGGAGACTCCTGGACTCAGAGCATCTCTTTCTCCCTCTTCCTCTGTCGCTCCAGCCTGGCCCCAGGGGAGCCCAGGAGCCCTTCCGGGGACTCCTAGGCCTGGAAGCACGGAGCTTCCTAGTCAGAGACAGGGCTCCTGGGGGGTCTCAGTTTGGTCATCGTGGCTTGGGGACCTCAAGGCCAATTAACATGTCTCCCCCAATCACTATCCTCTGCGGAATAAGCAGTGAGAGAATTAATCAGCACGATTTGGCAGAAGCTCCCTCTGCCATCCACGCCACACTGCCCATCTAATGATGGCTGCCTTTGGAGGAGGCGCTTGGTCCAGCTGGGCGAGCATGCTACAGAGAAGATGCTCCAGCTAAGCCTGAGTCAGGAAAGCTGCAGGCCGACCTGACTGACAGCTCCCCATCCTCAAAGCAAATGGGCTTAGAAAGAAAAAGTACCAGAGAGCTGGCTACTGTGGTCCCAACTGCAACCTGGGAAGTGCCAGGCCCCAGGGTGGCAGACAGAACCCACACGGAGGCGGGAGGAACTGAGGAAGAACTACCAGGTCAGTGCCCTGGGTCCTGTTCCAGAAGCCAGAGCCAGCTGCAGAGGTAGGCTGGCACAGATGACAGGGCCTGGAGTGACTGAGTCCCACACCTTTGCACGAGTCAGATGAAGGCAGCTCTGTAGGAGCAGCTGGCCACACCCACCCCACGGAAGACGCCTTCAAGGCCCAGGTTCTCCTGGGAGGAAGGAAGGAAGGAAGGAAGGAAGGAAGGAAGGAAGGAAGGAAGGAAGGAAGGAAGGAAGGAAGGAAGGAAAGCAGGCAGGCAGGCGGAGGCCATGCTGAAGTTTTCTGGGAAGATGGACCACGGGAGACACCCAGAGACATGGGCCCGCAGGCTGAGGAGGAAGCCCGCAGGGAAGCCCGGCGCTGGCTGCAGCGGGACCCCATCCTGCATCCTGAGAGCAAATGATGTGGCATGAGATGGGGCTGTGGAGGAGGGAAGGCAGGTCCTCAATAAGAAACGGGCCCGGCGGAGCCATAGCTAAGGCACCACAGCTGGCACGCTGTGCCAGTGCCCGAGAGCCCTGCCCAGGGCCTGGCACAGCAGGCGCTCACTCTGCGTGTCCTCTCTGATGGCTTTGCCCACATCCACGTGCTTCTGGGACCTGAACATCCCCACCTGGTGTCCCAAGGGCAGCCTGGCAGGTGGTGAGGAAGAAAGCAGGATAGGAGAGGCAGCTCTTGGAAAGTTTGGCCTCCCAGGCTCAGGTCCTGCCAAGCAGGGTGGCCTGTCCCCTGCTGTCCCTAGATGCCTCCTTTCTGAGCCGCTCTTCAGCCCACAGCCGGGACTCTGCAGCAGCAGACGCAGGAGCCGGCAGGTGTAGCTCAGCACCTCCCTCCCTAGTGGAGGAAGCAAGAAAACAAAGTTCCACAGATAGCCGGAGACCCTGCACGGGTCCAGCCTCACCTCGGCCCTGCGCCCGCCTCCCCACCTCCAGGGGCCTGGTGCAGCCTCAGGCTATTTATAACTGTGTCAGAAGAGGAGGAGGCAGGAAACGGGGAATTAGGAAGGAGCAGAGAGCAGCAGTGACCCCAGGGGCCTGGAATCCGCTGCCTGCCTGGCCCCTGGGGTCAGAGCCCAGTGACACCACAGGAATCCATACCCAGCCCAGATCCTCCTGGCCTTGGTCCTACCCACCGCTCTGTGTTCCTGTCGTCCAAGCGTCCCAGGGGAAGGTGGCTGAACCAGAGTAATCCAGAGGCGAGGCAGAGCCGGGGCACCGGCCCCTTCCATACCACTGCGCAGCTCCCACACTCAGCTGGCAGAGGCCCTGGGGTCCCACACGGGCTACAGAGTCCACCTCTGCTGCGTCCAAGGCATGAGGATCCCAGGCGGCCTCTCAGGGACAGCTCTGCCCAGGGCTGTGTGGCCTGAGACACAGCAGCCATGGGACAGTGGCTTCCCTGGCAGCCCAGGAAGGCAGAGCCTTGTCGTCGAGGTGGGTAGCTCTGTCTGGTTTCCTGGTCGTTGCTGCTGAGCCTCAGCACAGAGGCGAATTTGGGAATCCAAGGCGGTGTCCTGATGCTCACAGGTGCCCTGGGGAGATTGTCAGGCATCCTGGAAGCCGTGTGTTCCACTTTATTCAGATTCCAGGCGAGCTCCTGTCTGCAGAGTGACTGGCAGCGACAAAGGAGATGAGGGAGGTGAGCTCCAGGCTCAGATGCCCAAGGGCCAGGGCTGGGATATGCCACCATGTCCCTGATGCTCAGGATCCTCTCCCTGCTGTGCCGGGGCCCTAGGCCTTCGGATCACACACAGGCACCATATTTTCCTTTCATCAGACTCTTTGTGGTGAACAAGACACAGGCACCGGGGTGTGGCCCTGGGACCCCCCACAGAGCCCGTGTTAAACACCATGGGCCCCCTCCACCCCACTCTCCCACCAGCAGGCCCAAGAAGCTGAATCGGAGTCACCGTTTCCTTTATTAAGTTGATGATTTCCGGTATTTTATCACAGTGGCAGGAAGCTGACCAACACAACAGGATTTCAAAAGCCAAGTACAAGTCCTGAGCCTGGCAGACGTTGGCCTTGAAGCTCACTGTTCCTTCACGCTTTCCTCCTGTCCTTCCCAAGGCTGCGGCCACCTCAGCTTGGCAGGCCGGCCAGTGGCTTCCCTGCGGCACACAGCTGTGATGCCAGCAGCTGGGCAGAAGGCATTTGCAGAATCTTCAGCATGGCAGTTTGTTGCCCACAGGGCTGCAGGAGCTTCTTGGGGAAGCTTTAGAAGCATGGGGCCACACAGGACTGACTGGCTGCTATGCACGGGGCTTCCCAGCTGCTCCTGCACTGTAAGTATGTTCGCAGAGGACCCAAGTCAGCTGGGGCTGGCAGTGGGCTTGGGGACCTGGGACAGGACATGGCTCCCTTCCTCACAGCCCACCTGGGGACCTCACCTCTTCTCAGGGCAGCTCTACCTTCAAGGCTGCCTTCAGACCGCAACCTGGAGCCTGGTGTTAGGGCAGGGCCGGCCCGGCCTGGCCCAGCCCGGCCCGGCCTGGTGGTAAATTTGAAATCCACAGGGAACTGGAGTCTGCAGGGCGCTCCAGGGAACATCAGAGTCCTGAGGATTGGGCGGGAGAAAGGAATTCTCATCTTCCTACCCTGGCAAGAGCGCAGGCAGTGTGCCAGAAATGGAGGAGCAGGCAGAGCCCGCCCGCTCCGGGCAGTCTGTGTCTCAAGACAAGAAAGCAGACAAGCACTGGCAGCAAAGACCTCCTGCAGGGAAACTCAAATAACCCCAGCTGAAAGTCCTTTCCGTGCGTAGGGAGCACCGAGTCTTCCTGGCAAAGGGCTCCTCCTGTGACCCATTTTCAGTATTTGTTTACTTCTGCATCCACCGGCGTTTATTGAGCACCTAGTAAGTGGTCAGGAATACCACTGATTTCCAGGCAGCAAGGCTATTCTTGGTTTCCCATGTCTATTTAGAGAGTGTTAATCCTCCCTGCCTCCCCTCTGCAATTAGACACATTCCACTTTCCAGCCTGTAGGCTGACCTCGCCCAACCAGGCAGGCAGAATGGACAAGTGTTCTCCTGCCCTGCTCTGCTCGGCCAGGAATCTGGCCTTGCTGGGTGAGACCGCCTGGGAATCAGCCAGGCCCAGGAGAGGGGCCCGCTCAACCTGGACCCGTTGTGCAGCAGCTCCGGGGCCTGCCTGTTTTCTTCCCTCCAGGAGTGCAGAAAGCAGACGGGGCTGGGGACCAGAGGGAGAGTGAGCCGGGGGGTGCGTGGGCCATTGGCAGACCCCATGTCTGCACAGCACGAGGCCTGGACTTGACTTTCAAGGGGGTTGGAACCTGAGGCCACACCCCAGCACCGGAGCTGGACACATACTAGGCAGGCTGCCTGCCTTGCCAGGTGCCGCATTGCGGCCTTGAAAGGGGGCATCTGAAGGTGACGGCAATGACAGTGATGTGATGATTCTGACCCTGGGGTGCACAGCGAAGACCAGAGTGTGAGCATGTGCGTGAGTGTGTGTGCATGTGTACGTGAAGCTCCTAGAATGGCTGTCTCCATGTCACATCTTCCGACTCTCAGTCCCTCCGCACACACAGATGTGGTGGTGCCCACCTTGGTGGTACTAGGTTTAAACGAGAGGAAGCATAAGAGGCCTCGGCCTTAAAAACGACTCAGCAAGTGCTGAGCGTGGCCCAGCGTCGTGACTTTTCTCCCCGCTCCAGTTCTTGGGCTAAGGTGCACCCCCTCTCTGAGCCTCCATTTCCTCTTTGTCCCATGGAGGACCCAGTCTGATGGCTCTCCCCAAGTCACAATGCACGGGCGCAAGGCCTGGACTGGGTTTCCTCCCCCTTCCTGTCCCTCTCCACGAGCCATAAGAAATTCTTACCAGAGGAATTCGAACTATTTAGGGTTCACTCTGTTCAACCAAATAAGACGCAGATGTTAAGGGTCCAGGTAGGCATTAGCTTCTGGAGGCCCCGAGCCCCCTGGCTTCCAGGAGCCTGGACACCTGCGAGCAGCCCAGCTGCCAGGGTGCCCGGTCTCAACCTCCCTGCGGTTCCTTCTCCGATAGAAAAGTGGGGAGGTGGCTCCCATGTCTTGTCCACGGTAATCGCTGTTGTTTAACACACAGACATAGCCAGTCGGGGCAGCTTCTCGGTGGGCAGGTCAGCGCTAGTGAGAACTGACTCCACGCCCACATATAGGGCACAGCGCACACATAGTGCAGGCCATTCTGTGGTCATGCTGCTGCCCTCAGGACCCCTGACCTGGGCCAAAGGTCTGGTGGGGGAGAGCCACACCCAGCAAGGACAGCATCCTGACGGTGTGACAGCTGGCATTGACGGTACCAGCGACACCAGGCGAGGGCCCTACTGCCATCATCTCAGCCACGCCACCCATGGCCCGACAGGGAGGTGAGTCCTGCCAACAGCACCAGCGAGACCGGAGCGCTCACTCTGGCCACGCAGCTGGCACTCACCAGCCAAACCAGCACGGCGCTGGGCCCTTGGGAAGCATGGCAAGAGCAGCCACAAGGGTGGACGTGGCATCTCAGCATCATTTTGCTTGAAAATGCCGCTGTTCAGATTCACTCCGAGATCCAAGAAGCCCAAGGACCCAAGGTCACAAGACCGAGGTTCGAGATTGAACGCGGCCCAAGGACGCGTTTCTCCTCAGCGTGTTTCTCCTGCCTTGCGCTGACACTCAGAAATGATAAGATTTCACATGGTGGGTCCGGAGTCCTCCTTCATCCTCAGAGACCAGGAGCCTGGCGACCCTGGGCCCATGTGGCCTCCTGATGGCCATCCCTGTCACAGGGGACGTGGATTCTCCAGTTCACCACCACTGTGGCCTCCCTGACCCCACAGCCAGGACAACATGCCCTGTGCCATCACACCTGCCCATCACTGCTGTCTTTCTCAGGACAGAGAAACACATTTTGGCGTCTGCTTAGCCCCCACAGCAGGACAAGACCTGGGGAGGTGGCCCTGAGGGATGTCCAGCGGGTTAATGTGCAAGTGTCCAGGCCTGGGACCCTGGAGGTGTCCAGGTTTGGGACCCGGCTTGAATGATGGGTGAGGAAAACCAGGCCAGAGAAGAATCAGAGGAGGATCTGCAGCCTGCACCCGGCTGCAGGGTACCCACTTCCTCAGTGCTGCACCCCAGAACCACCTGCCTGTCTGGGTTCTCAGAGACCTTAGTTCTCCTGGAACCTGAGTGGCTGTCAGAAAGCTCCAGCGGCTGCAGCGTGAGGTCTCTCCTGTCGCAGTGCGGGAGGAGGACTGTGAGTGTTCAGCAAGACACCTCTGACCAAGTCCCAGCCCCTTCTCAGGAGAACAAAGGCCATAGGATGGGTCAGACATGACCCCGTTGAAGGTCTGCACCTGAACTGGTTTCGTGGGCAATGCCCTCTCAGCTATAGATCCTCCACGGACAAGCTTCTCTGGAGCAGGAACGGCCTGGGGTCCTGGGGGTGAGGCGGGATGAACAGGAGTCCCAGCCCTGCCCCTGCCCCCTCAGCCTTTGCGGTGATCCCAGTGAGGTCAATGGCAACCTTGGAGTGACCTTGGTTCTTAATTCTAGCCATCGAATAAGTCTGCAGCAGGGTTGCCACCTGTGTGGGAAATCATCTCTGCACCAGCAGCAAGTGCAGTGGTCACGTATGTCCCTGAGTCCTCATCCACTTTGACAACCATAGAAGTCCTGGATCTGATCTTAACAGACCTGATTTCCAACAAGAGTGCCTCCCACAGGAGGTCTCGGATGGAAATGGTGTGCAGTTGTCCAGCTACAGGGGGCAGCTCTTTCCGAAGGAATGCACAGCCAGGCCCTGCACCTGGCAATAGCAGGCAGTCAGTAACACCCATGGACTCAACCTGCAGCTCCACCACTGAGACCAACACCCGGGCAGCTGACCGCACCAAGCCCACTGGAGTCAGGCCAGCAATGTGACAAAGACCTTAGGTCTCCTGAATGGGGGTAGATGTCCTCCCCTCCCACACATCTCCCAGCCCTGGTGGGCACATGTCATCCATGCGCCATCACTGAGCCTGGAGAGCCCGGGTTGGCAGTAGGCCCTGGGAGGGCGTTGGACTTGGCCCCGGAAGACACAGGTTTCAGTCCCAGTTCCACACGCTGGGCGTGTGTTCAGCTACTGCACCGCACCCATTCTCAGTGCTGACACCCACGAGACGGGGACAATGACTCCCTGTCTTGCTTTTTTCACTGGGATGTTGTGGTCATCACATGAGATCAAGTAGAGTTGGCACTAATACGAAGAGCTGTGAAATTAGAGTAGGAAACTGTTGTTTGTTGTCTGTCCTGTAGGAGGCACTGTGGCAAAGCAGGGAGCACTGGCCTTGGCTAGGGGAAGGGGGTCCAACAGCTCATCACCCCTAGATAACAACACACTAAACGAGCATTCCAGCTCTGTGCTGAGCACTTCCCATCCCTCCTTTCTTGTATGCACCAAGCCAGTGTGGCAGGTGCGTCACCTCCCTCCATCACAGACCGGGCAGTTGAGGCCGTGCAGCTGGTAAGCCAGAGCCAGATGGAGAACAGTTCGGTCTCTTCGGGGGAAAAAGCCAGGTCACAAGGCAGCCCTTCCATGTGTCAAAACGCAACAGCCCGGGCCGAAGCCACAGCTTCATCAAATGTGATTGCAGGTGGCCACAAGGCCTGTGTGCCCAGGCAGCAAGAGCTGGCCCAGGAGGGCAGGGGTCACAGCCAGGTGCTATTTGAGGGCTCCAGCTCCTCTGTCCCATGGGGCTCTGTTTACTGCCTGCTGGACTTCACCTCAGGTTCTCCTTCCCTTCTTCACCTCCACACATGGCCAGGCCTAGGAATCCCGTGCATGGCATGGCCAGGTGACACGTGTCACTTGAACACAGGTCTGACGTGGCATTGGACAGCATCGGGCAGCTCAGCATATCCTCCCCACCCCCCCACACCCTACAGATGGCTTCTAGGTGGGTCAGGACAGATTCCCCAGGGTCCCACTGGACACCACCAGTCAGACCTCCCAGTCCCACTCTAGCTGGGATGGGCACTCTGTGGACTCCTGTCCAGCGGTGTTAGGGAGTCTGGGAGCCAGAATCCACACTTGGCCTGCTAGGAGGTCACGCAAGGAGTCCGGGTCAGCTCCTCTGGCAGGGGCCCACCGCACTGGGACGCCAGCGCCCTGCACAGTGCAACACAGCAGCTGGCAAGCGTGGCCAATGCGCGGACCCTGCCTATAGGACAGAGGTGTTCACTGGTGCAACGCTAAAGAGCTGGGCTCTGGAGTATTATGCTATGTTCAGGTATGAATATATGACAGCCTTAAAGATAACACCCCCATGATTCTTGACCTTCCTGTATGGCGACTCACAGAGGGCCCGAGGGCTCTTTCCAACACTTCTGGAAGCACCATCGGTCACCTGTCAGGAAAGCACACGCTTCCTTGCTTTGGGCTGCAATTAATTAGCATATTAGCTGGTGATTTCCACATAGTGCAGCCTAGCCCTGGCAGATTTCCGTCCTAGCCTGGTTTTTCATGGGAAAATAATCACTCAACCTGTGGATCTGGGGTGCATAATGCTTTGAAACGCAGCATCTGCTGGAGGGAAAGTTAATTTTTAAAAAGTGCTTCTTGGTGTTGAGAAGGATGGAAACTTCGGATGCAGTGGGAAGAAATCAGGGAGGCCAGGAGTGCAGGCAGGAGTCCCAAAGGTCCCCAGAACTGGAGCCACAGTGATAAAACTGAGGGTGCCGGCCATTGAAAAATCTCAAAGCTATTGGGGGCTGGGAGGGGGGAGCATGAGGGGGTTTGCAAAGGGAGGAAAGTGTCCCCATGACTAACAAGTCCTAGTTTCAATCTACACAGACTGGCGGGGAACACAGGTTTGCAGCCAGCTGAGCAGATGTAGGGTTCAGGCCTGCTGCTTCCTACTGGCGTGGCCTTGGGCAGTGGCTTGACCATCGGGCAGTTGGGAAGGGCAGCCCCACCTCCTGGGAGGACCGACATGCAGGTGGGGAGTTGAGCGCAGTGCTTGGCACACAGCAAAGGTGTCTCAGTGAGAGACAACTGGCCGTGCCGTTCCCTGCTGGTTTCTCTGGGAGAGTGCTGCAGCGCGGTGTCCACTGGAAGCTGGGACCAGACTTGTCCAGTGACAGAGTCAGCAGAGCAAGTGTCTCCCTTGGAGGGGTTAGGTGTGTCCTCCAGGCAAGGAGCAGCCCGAAACTGGCTCTCAGCCCAGGGACGAGGGCGCCCTCTGGGAATTTCCCACGCAGCCTCTGAGAATCTGGCTTTCAATCGCACAGTGTTTTGAAGCGCATTTCAAATGTGGGCAAAGTATGATTGTTCTTCTGCACCAGTACCAGGGAGTGGGCAGGAAAATGGAACCAAAGGGGAAGCGGAGAAGATACAGTGTTCACGATCAAGGGCACAGCGCTGGCCAGGAGCCAGACAGCACACGGGAAGCGCTGGCGCAGGAAGGGCAGCAAGGAAGCCACAGGCCAGGTCCTCAGTGGCTCTTGTACAGCATTTGGTGACACTTTACCCCAAGGCCACGCCGCAGAAGGGCTGTCATCAGGCCAGCAGGTTCTCTCCTAACTGTCCTCTGCCCCACAAGGATGGACCCCAAGGCTTGGCTGGGCACCCTGCCTGCCCTAGGATCCATCTTCATCCTCCTGCCAGCCTCACCTCCATTCCAGTGCAACAGCCAGGAGGTGGGGAGGGGACACAGGGACACATCTCAAAGTCAGAAAGCAAACCCCACCATGCGCGTTCACCATGCCCGCATTTGGCCCTGCGTTTGGTCACACAGTGCCATGGGGGAAAAGGTTGCTGACACGGAGAGCAGAGCCTAAACTGTCTCCAGCTGAATCCTCCAGGCGGCAGCAGGTCAGGGGCTGTGGCTTCCATGGCAGCTCCCCCTCGCTTATAAAAAGGACCCCACTAACTCGGTCTAATTACGGCCCTAATTCTGTGCCTTTTCTTTGTATCTTTATACAAAGGAGTGAGCAAAAAGAGAAAGAAAAAAAACCTCAGAAAAATCAATAAAATCTCATTATTTTTCTATTTAAGAGAAGTAGCCCAGGTATCTGAAGACAGAGCCGAGAGCCCCAGGATTCCTTGACACTGTACCCTGTAAAGAAGCACGTCCACTCTGGGGGTGGCAAGGCTAGGCCCATCCTGGGGAAACGGCACAGTTTAACTCCAGAAGCTTCACTGCCCAGAAAAATACCTGTCCATGCGAACAAAAAGACTGTACAAGAACCGTGTGCTCCAGACCCCCTGAGGGGAGTGAAGAGCTGCCAGAACCTTGGAAACCCACAGACAGGAGACAGCTAGGGCAGGTCTGCGTGGGCGGAGGGTCCGTCACTGCAGTGCCGGAACCGCACTCGATGCTGTATGGCGTGAGGCGGGCACCACGGTTCGGGACAGTGGAATGTAAATGCACCCCTTCGCTCTGCAGCTAAAGCTTTCAGCAACAATGGCCCCAGGAGAAAGGCAAGTAGAACTATTCCTGCAGTACCCGAGGAGACTTGGGGACTCACTGTTAGGTTTTAAAACTCGTGCTCCACGCGGTACACACTGCGTGCAGCTGTGTGCTACCCACATGTCTATGAGAGGAGAGTCCACGTTCTGGGCGGGCACCTGGGCCTGGAAACACGCATGGAGGGGCAGCTGGGAGAAGGGACCAGAATAGAGCGGGGACCTCAGAGGACTAGAGAATGATGATGGAAAGCAAGATGCAGGAGAATGCGCGGCTGGACTGGACACCCTCGAGCGTGGACACAAGACACACAGAAACTGGTCATTTTAAAGGCGAGGCTAAAAGGGTCAAAGAGGATGCAGACTGAGCACCTGTTACCCCCAGGGACACTGTGAGCACCTCTTTACCCCCTCAACACGGCCAAGCACAGTTGGCACCCCAGCGCCCAGGGAGGGTCCGGCCCGGAGCTACCCCAGCCCCCTGTCCCTCCTAGAGACCTCGGGGCTGCCACGACAAAGGCCACAGGACGGGCCTCCTTGCCCATGCTGGCGCTGGCAGGAATGGGAACTGCTGGCGGGAATGGGAGCCCTGAACTGGATGCAGAATGGCAGTGTAGTTGCTGTTGTTGTTTTGAATTAGGGAACCTGTTGGAATGTGCCGTCAGCAGCTTCCTGCTGTTGCTGCAAAACAAAGGGAATTCTCTCCACCCAGCCACTTCCCGCAAGGCCTGTGTACCCAGGGGCTGGGACAGGGACACAGAAGGGTCAGAGCAGCACCTTCCCCAGCGGGGACCCAGGCTCCTGCTGCCCTCCCCACCGCCTCACCTCGTGGCCCAACCTGGGCAGCTCCCCTGGGGACCCCCAACTCAGCCAACCAGAGGGAGACCCAAAACTTCTCCCTGCCTCAATGAAGCAAACTGAGCCCAGGTTTTCACCCAGGCTGGGTGGTTTGGGGGCCTCTTGTGGTTCCAGCAGCCCAAGAACAACTAGAGCATTCCATTCCTTTCCATTATAAAATACCATAATGCTAACAATGATAATCTCTTCTTCCCAATAGATGTTGTTTCACTAAAACCTCTGGCCATCTTGGCTGCTTCAAATTTTTGAGAAAAACTCCCCAAACCCAGAAGGAAAGCTCTCTTCCAACACCAGCCACCCTTTCCCTCAGTCCAAGGGACAGTCATTCTTTGGTGATCAAAAGTCAATGAAAGTAGCAAGTTTCTGAGCGATGGCATAACAAAGACTGGTCGCCAGCCTTCCCACTTAGCAGCTGGCATGCAGACCCTTTCTCTGCCTCAGCAGTTTCCATCTGAAAAACGGGCACAGTGTCTACACTGAAGGTGGTTGGGCTGATGGGAAAGGACGTCTATGAGAAGCTGTCCTTTCTGGCAGCCTGGCCACAGCCCCCTCCTTCCATGGTTCCCCTGCAGCCCCCATGCCCCCACCGTGCAGCTGGCTCCTCTCCAGTCTGGTCCTTCTCTTTGCTCTGGCCACCAAGCCCAGGGCTGGGGCACAACTGTGTAACAGAGAGAGAGAGAAGGGGTCTGGTTTCCCTGAAAATGGCTTCTTCACTGAAACCACAAGTCGAGATCTGATACTGAAGGAATCCGCTGGTAGCGGGCCCTGTCAGAACAGCTCAAGATGCCCAGGGCTGATCTCCAGGGCTGGCACGGGCCCCATCTGCAGCCCCGGTGCTGCTCCCTGCAAGGGAGCTCAGCTCTGCAGCCAGATTCTTCTCTGCTGCCCCCACCTCTGCAAAGCCACACATGAGTGTGCAAACACACACACACACAACTTTCAGGAAGCTCTTGGCGCTGCCCACCCTTCCCCAGCTGGGCACTGACAGGGCAGGCTGTGCCCAGTCAAGGCGCCTCCTGCATTCCCAGCCCCCGCCGTCCGCCCCAGAGTCAGGCTTTGTCAGAGGGTCTGGATGTAGTGAGGGCTGTGGAGGGGACACAGACATGGTGGTTGCTGCCAAGCCTTGGGTCAGTCCCACCGTGCGTTTGATATGCCGGCATGTAGTTTATTCTTCTCCCAAACACTTCGAGGGGTGCAGGGCCGGAGTTGCCATGGAAACCCCTTTAACTCCTCCTGGCCCAGGAGGCTGGGGCTGGGGCTCCGGGAAAGCAGGGAAAGGAGACACCTGTGGGTGAGGAGCCTCACAGGCGCCAAGGCAGCAAGCAGGGCGCTGGCCAGCAGGAGGGGCCGCTAGGAAAGATCTGGAAGGGGAAGGTGGGTTCTGCCCTGGGTGGCACGGCCGTGGGGGCATGGACACCTCCCTGGCACATTGCCTTACCCAGCCAACTCCCACCCGGCCCCAGACCAGAGGCCTGAGCGGGCCAATTGGGAGCCCCCTACTGGCCAGCAGAGTGCCTGGGCGGCAGCAAGAGGTCAACAAGCCCGCACCCACACCCGCACCTCCCATTTTCAAAAGCATGAGCTCATCAGGCCTCCAGGGCCACGCACCAAGCCCAGGCCAGCAAGTTTGGACCTGCGCCACCAGATGGGCGTGCGCCCCTTCCTTGCTTCTCTGCTGCCACACTGTCTGTGGAACTTCTGGGTCCCTGAGCTTTTCTCCGGGAACTTGAAGAAGGGGGAAGAAAGCTGGGTCTGGAACACAGGCAGGGAAATGAGGAGCGGCTGCTGCACCAGCCCAGCCCGCAGCAGGAACTGAAAGTGGAAAGTGAGCAGGTGGCGAATTCTCCAGCCCAGAGAAGCAGAGTCCGCAGGCTCCTGTCCCCACTGTGCCCCCAAACATCCAAAGTGGAGCCCCCCAAAGCAAGAGCAAGTGGAGGAGGCCCCCAAATCCAGCTGCACACACCTGGCCAGCTCCAGCACAACAGGCTGTGGTTGAGCCCACCTGCTGCCTCCGGCCCACTGCCCTCATGGAACAGAATCAGAACTGAACAGCACCATCACCACAGAGCCAGCCAAGGCAGGTGGGGTGGAGGTGCTCTGGAGGGCAGGGGGCGAAAATCTCCCGGCCTCCTCACCAGCCTGAAAGAAGGATCCCAGGAAGCGCTGCCTGCCCAGGGCCACAGGTCTGCGAAGGAAGGTTGTGGCTGTGGCCCCGGGAGCCTCAGCACCCCCCCTCCCTCACTGCCAGCTGCATCGACCAGGTCAGCTGCATGGACCAGGCCAGGTCGCCACAGTCACCCCGGGGCCTTGCCCCTCCCAACCCCAGCCACTGTCTGCACTGCCCGCACCACACACCAGAGACCAAGGGGTCCCCCTTCACAGCTGCCTTCAGACACATGTGCTCCATTCTTCACTGCGTCCCACCCACCACCCTGCACACAGCACCCTGCACAGTGGGGACACGGCACCACCTGGCATGCACATGGTGGGGCACAGGGCTGCACACCCTGCACGGCAGGGACACGGCACTGTCCCATGTGCACACAGCAGGCACACGGGACTGCGTGCACCAGCAGCAGAGACATGGGACGACACTCCACACACACCAGGCACACGGGATAACGTGCACACAGAACAAGGACACCGGAGGCACACTTCGTGAGCTGGGCGGGAGGGCAGCGGTGCTTCCAGCTGGCCCACAGCTCTGGCCCTCCAAATGCAGGTGTCCTCGACACTCTGGAACATGTCCTGCTGGGACACCCCACCTCTCACACAGACATGAAGTCCAGCTGGGAACTGTCCCCACCGTGTGACCCCTGTCATCTTTGTTCTTAAGGGAACAGAGCTGTCTCTGCCGTCACCCCTGCACACACACACACACCAAGCCCTCCGTGAGTGTCGCAGCCCAGGGGCTCAGGGGTCTTTGCCCCTGAAGCTGCACTGCACTCAGACAGGGACTGTCCCGGAGAGGGGGGGCGGTCACCCACAGCTCCGGGGTCCCCTCAATGTCGCAGGCCCCAAGTTCCACGCGCCCCCGTGTCCCGCCTGGGGGCTCCAGAGCAGGGGGGGACCCCGAGTCCCGACTGCAAAGAAGCAGAGAGGCGCTGGCGCTGGCCTGGGAGCCTGGGAAGCCACCACAGGCACTCGGGAGCGGGGGCCCGGCACTCACCGATGTCGGAGTTGCAGAAGGCGTCCTGGGGGTGGCTGGGCGAGCACGTGCACGCCTCGGCGCCCCAGGGCCCCAGGCTCCAGCTGCCCAGCAGTACGACCAGCCCGAGCCAGGGAGCCATCGCCTGCGGACCGCGCTGCTGCTCCTCGTCCTGGGTGCTTCGGCCGGGCCTGAGGGTGCGCGGCTGGGGCACACGGGACCCCGGTCAGAGGGGAGGCGGAGGGCTAGGGGTAAAGGCGGGCTGGAGTCGGAACTGTACCGACTGGAGCAGGAGGAGCGCGAGCAGAAGTCGTGTACCAGCGCCACTGCCCCGCCGCGCCGCGGCCCCATTGATATGTAGCAGGCGGCTCGCGGAGGCTCCGCCCCACGCGCGCCGCGCCCAATGGCAGCGCCGCATTACCTCATCGCCCTCCGAAAAGGGGGCGGGGCGGGGCTGGGCGCCTCGGTTCCGAGCCTTATAGGGAATCGCGCGGCTTGGGCGCGGGTGGGCCGGGGCTCTGGGACTGGGGACGGGGACCAGGGCTGCACCACGCCCCGCGGCCGCGCCCAGAGCTGAGCCACACGCAGAGGCGGGATGAGGCCCCACTTTCCCAGATGGCCTGGAGAAGGGACCGCTCTCTCTCCCTCTCTCCTTTTCTCCCTCCTCTCTGGCACTTGGAGCCTTCTGCCCCTTGCAGTTGGCAGTGACAGGTATCTTCACCTGAGCTCCCCTGAAGCAGATGCGAGTGTGAATTCGTTCAACAAACACTGCTCTGGATTCAGGAGCAGTCCTGTGCACAGGACTAAGCAAGTCTTTACTGTGTGGAAACCCACCAGTGTCCGGGGCAGTTTCCTGGGGCGCCAGGGCTGTGGGAAACCAAAAGCAAAGTCACGAGCTGAAAATGACCACAGCAGTGAGCCATGACTCTGGGTATCGCCAGCTGTCAGGGGATAGGGAGAACTGGAGCGGAGACCCCTGCAGGTGTGAGGGCAGAGGGTAGGGAGGACAGGGGATCACTGGTTTCCATCCTTCTGCCGGGACTTGGGGGCAAGCTGACCCAAAACTGGAGCAAAACAGATCGGAGGCCACCCAGGGCCACAGGTGGTGGCCAGTAAGTGCTAGGGGAGCCTGCTTCCCAGGGATGGCTCTGAGGCCCTACTCCTGTTCCCAAGCAGAAGCCTGGTCTCACCTCCTCATGGCTCGGGGTGGGGGCCCCTCCAAGCCAGCCCAAGGGCCCACTGTGCAACCCCTTCCCAGCTGCTGTGTCCTGTGGGGGACATGTCTCACCCTGAGTTGAGCAGCAGTGCAACCAACTGCAAACGCCTGTCTCCATGGGGGTCTCTTGTCCTGCCGCCCAGTGTCCCCCCCTCCCCGTGGCCTACACATGGTTGGAGAAGCCCCTCACTTACCCTTCAACAAATGGCATTAGTGGAGGCAGAAGCAGAAAATGCGGCCAGTGGGATTTTAAGGACTTTGATGAAACTCCCTTTTCCCCAGCCACGTGCGCCCCCGCTGCCGTCACTGCAGAGGGAAGGCAGCTCTGCGTCTGTCTGTACCCCCCTACCCAGCCCCAGACCCTGTGCCCCTGGCTCAGCCAACAGCCTTCCCCCCAGGGGCCAGGCCAGGTCTGGCTGCTTACATCCCCTGCCATCCTGCCAATACTTCGAGGTCTGGGGTAGTCGGCCAAGCTGCTTCTTAGTCCCCTGAGCCCAAAAGCGGGTCCACTCGGGTGTGGGTGTGGCCGGTGGTACCCGCAGAGCTCACGACAGTACAGTGGGGCCACCCTGCGGAGCCGGGCTGAAGGAGGAAATAGTTGGTGGGATTTGAGAGACTGGTGGAAACCCGCGTGGCGCCAGTCATGTGGCAGGCTTTAGATGTCTTCTAGGCCAAATCCACTTTGGATAAGCACCTTACATGTGGGCACATTCGCTCTCTCTTTTCCATTACGGTTTTATCCAGAGTGCCAATGTGTCCCCCAAGGCGATGCCATGCTGGATTGTGAGTGTCAGGCGGGGACTTAGGGGACACTGGCAGCAGGTTCCCCTATGCAAGTGCGGGCACCGGCTGAGTCTCGCTCCAGCAAAGAGGCGAGAACCTGCCTTCTGGTTTCCATTCCCTCTCTGTGTCTCTCAAGCTGGTCCACACAGCTGTGTGGGGGTCACAGAAGCCAAGAGCCTTTCAGGTGGGAAGCGCTCCCTGTGCATGTGCTGAGAGGCTCCCCTCTGCTGCCTGGGAGCAGCCAGAGAGCTCTAGAGGCTTCCTGCAGGTCCCCACAGCAGGAAGACCTTGTGGCCATTTAACATGGCCAGGACAATGACCAGTCACAGGCAAGAAGGGCTCCCTCAGGTCCTGTCACCTAAACTGGTGCCAGTGCTAGGAAGGGAGACACAGCCTCCTGCTTGCTCCTGACTGCTGAGAGCATGTCAGTGCCTAAGTCTGGGGCAGACTCCAGGAGTTTCCATGTCCACCTGTCTAGTCCTCTGCCCCCAGGGTGACCTATTGTCCTCACTGCTGGACCTTTCCTGGGAACGATGCAGCCCTATCCTCCTTCTCAGCATCAGGTTGCAGGGTGCTATTTCCTTAGACACAGAGGGGGGTCATGACAAGGACTTCAGGGAATACCCATCAGTTTGCTAGTAAAGGAACATAGGGCTGGACAGGAGAGGGGACCCGCTGCGGTCACAGTCATATGGTGGCAGAACAAAGAGCACGCTGCAGCAGTGGCTCCTTATCTGCCTGTCTCCATCACACTGGGGGCTCAGGCCTCCCATTGGTGACGTGTAACTGTGGCCTCACTATCCCTGGCCACTCCAGCCCTGCCTTTCAGCTCTGCAGACAAATCCGCCTCAGAGCCTGTGCGGGTCCTGCCCAGGGAGAACGCCCGCCAGCACCGGCTAAGTCATCCTGGGTGTATGGGACGATAGTGGGGCCCTGTGACGATTGGGGAGGGGACAGGCTGGGCTCCCCGGGGCTTTATCTGCTCCATGCCTGCTCACTCCCTTGCTGAGTTGCTCTCAAGGCCTCTGAAGCATTCCAGGCATATCACTGCAGAGACAGGCACACAAGACTTTCTTTCTGGAGACCAAGGAGCCTCCAGGACATGCAGCTGCTCGCCCTCAGCAGGGCAGGCGAGTTTCCACAGGGTGATCATTCTAGGGGGCAGACAAACGTCCTGCAGAGAGCCAGGTCGTGCTGTGTGAGCAGATGGCACGCAGGCAACGTGCCAAGACAGAAGAGTGCGCCGGCTCGGTCGGCTCCTCCCAAGCTTTCCCACGTGCTCGCTCCCGAGAGTCCAGGCTGGAGGTGAAGCCACTCAGGGAACCTGCGATGCCAAGGTGCAGGGGAGCGGAAGGGAGGCTCATTTCTGCAGAGCTTGTTTCAGTCACCCCTCCTGCTTGGGCCTCTAGGATGTGCACGTTAGGAAGCCAGGAGCACAGTTGCTTGGCTGCAAAACTCCCCTGACTCTTGCGCATCCTGCAGAGCTCATCTCAGATGTCACCTCCTCCAGGAAGCCTTCTCTGACGCCCTTCCCATGTACCCCCAGCACTTGCACTGCCTTCTTGTACCCCACTTAGGTGACTCTGGCATGGTTGCTTGCCTGTCTGCTTTTCTTCCTGGACTTGAGGACAGAGGCCTTGGGGACACTTACCGAGTGCTGGTTGCAAGGAGTGAAGTGTGGGCTGGTAGAGTCTGATGACCAGCGAGCTGACCCGTGTTGGGTTCAGCAGGTGGCAGCTCCTGGCCCTGGGGCTCCCCAGCCTTATCCCTCCGGCCAGTGCTAGGGGGCGCTGCGAGCCTGGGAACACCCTGCTCCCTCCTCCTGCAGCCCCTCCTCCCAGCTGGCTGGTGGGTGGGTGGGTGGGTGGGTGCCAGAAGCCAAGTGGGTGCAGCCCCTCCTGTCTGAGCGGCCACAGCGCTCCCGTCAACACCCGTCTGGGCCCACAGCTGCCCAGCGCCTCCGCCCGGGCAGGCAGGCTGGCTGTACATCCAGCCAAGGGAGCGGCTGCCGGGCGAAGCAGCGGACCTGTGAATCACGGGGTTGGGGCCAGGGAGGGCTGGGAGCCCGAGGAGGATGTGGAGGCTGGGCTCTGGGGAAGGTGCCGCCTGAGGCCCAGGACAAGCACCCCTCCTCCCCTCCTTCTGGCCTGTTCCTTCCAGGGCCTTCCAGGCCCTGCCTCGCCTTCTCCCCCAACCCGCAGTGCATGTGAAAGTCATTATCCTTGAACCAGCCAAAGACAGGCAGCCCAGTCCAGCCAGCCTTTAGGGCCCAGCCAGACCCTCCACAGGTGGCAGCCTGCATGAGGCAGCTGGGACCCAGGGTGGCCTCGACTGCCTGCCATCCGCCCAGCGCTTACACCAGCGGAGTGAACCCCTTCCTTGGCTTCTGTCTGGAGCCGGTCTCATGGCAGTAAAACTGAGAGCACCTCTGGTCCCGTGCTCCCCCAGGCCTGCCAGGGAGCAGGGACCCTCGCCCAGTCGCCATCCCAATATCCAGGGACCTTGGGCTTCCCCTCCCCTTCCACAAGGAGCAGCACCCAGGAATTTCAAGCCAGAAAACACGCATGTGCCATGGCAGAAGCATTTTGAGCCGTGTCTTCTGGGGCAGCGGAAAAATGGGAGACACAGTTGAACAAGCCGTGCACATGTGTGTGAGAGAGTGTGTGTGTCTCCAGGATAATGCGCGTGGAAGGAGGAGGCCGTCTCCCCGCCCGTCCTGTCTCAATGCGTCCCTCATGCAGCGCAGCTTGCGTGTTTCCCCTTTACAACGCGCAGCTCCCTCGTGCTCCTTTGAGGCTGCAGCTCAGCCTCATACCGGCTGGAGCACCAACAGGCCGACTCCTGTCACACCAGGCCCAAGGACTGCAGAGGACCTGGTGCTGTCCCTAGCAGACCCCAAGGGGATGAGCCTGAGCCCAATGCCTTGGGGACTTGGGGACAGGGCAGTGGCACCTGGGCACTGAAAGTCCCTCTTTGTCCTTCACCATATCCTGGCTGAGTTCTGGGCTCTCTCTGACACTGAGGTTGGTGATGAGGCTCTGCCCCGTGTCCCTCCTGCCTAGCCTGCGGGCTTCCGGGTCATTGCTGTCTACACGCTGGTCTCTCCTGCCATTGCCCGGTAGACAGCTGTGTGTCTCAGGCCCCTGTCCTCTCTGCCCTCCGTGCCTGAGGCAGAATCACTAGAAGTCCCTCAGCTCCCTGGGCCCACATTGTCCACAGCCCACCATCCTCTCCCATTGGACCCTTCCAGGTCACCCGTTCCTGGGACTGACATCAGCCTGCACTGTGTCCCTTTATCTCTCAACTGCCCCTTTCTCCCTGTCCTGCCAGTGCTGACCCCCACAGGTCCTCTCCCGGGAGTCACGTCAGCAACCACCCTGCCCAGAGTCCTTCTCTGTCAAAGTCAGCATCTGCCCCTCTGCTCCTGTAGGTTTTTTCTTACATAAATGGGGAATCCTGCTTCTCAGCCTCATGTGAACCCAGAGGTGCCCTACGCACTCTGTGACCCACTGTCCTGTGGGGCTGGACCACAGCTGCAGCCACCAGACCACATAGAACAAGCCGTGGCTTCTACCCCTGCTGTTACACCCTGCTGCCCCTGGGCCCTGCCCTCTCCGCCCCATCCCCAGGACCCATGTGTAGTCACCAGCTCTGAATGTCCCCTGGCTTCTCTTGTCTCAGAGCCCTGTAGTCTGTTACCCCCTTCCCACCCCCAGGGGGCATGTTTCAGTGCCTGGCCAGCATCTGGATATAAGAACCTCTTGCCTTTTTTTGAACTGGGGACCAAACCAAGAGCCTTTGCACTGGGCTACATCTCCAACCCTTTTCCTTTTAATGCTGGGAAAGTACTTGTTCAAACTTGCAATCCTCCTGCCTCAGCCTCCCAAAGGGAATATAGGTGTGTGCCACCATGCCTGGCTCTTAGCAAACAGTGAACGGATAACCTGTGGGTTGCAGGAGTACAGGTGGGGGTGGGCATCACCTTCACAAATCCACAGCAGAGATTCTGGACTCTGGCTGCAGGGTCACATACTAAGCTCGGGTAGCCCCAGCTGTCACAGGCACACAAATGACTCCTAGGACCAAAAGAACAGCCACACCCATTGTCCTTCTGGCCCATAGGATAAGGTGTTGACATGGGCTGGGGGACACATGCCAAGGAACCACTTGTTCTCCTGATGGTCACAGGGAGCCTCCTAAAAAGCTGGTTTCTCAGCAGAGGAATGCTTAGTGGGTGGGGGACAGATCCCAGCATGAGGTCATCCAAAGAGCAACCGAGACACTGAGGAATTTTCCTCTGGAGGGAAGTAAACACATTGCCGAGGAGTGACAGTGCCCAGTGCCTAAGCCCCATCCCTGGATGCAGTGACACCAGAGGCCCATGCTCGCTTTGGGCTCTTCCCTCTGGCTGGTTCTCTGCTCGGGACAGGCCAGTGCACCAGCTTCCCCGGGCTCTGCTCTGGGCAAGGGTACTCAGCACGCTCTCCATGTTAGCCGAATCACCCACCGGTGACTGTCTTAGCCCCAGGGGGCCTTGCTGGGCCCTGGGTCTTCAAGGTTTTCCCACTGCACATCGCTGGGTCACAGTGTGTTGGTCCACCGTGGGCACAGCCTCATTTCCAAGTTGTGTGTGTGCTCTTAGTTGTGACTGTGTCCCCAGAGTCTTCTGCTCTTCCTTCCCTCCAGCCCTAAAATACTCAGTCAACATCAACGGGTACTATGTACAAGGCACGTGGAAGGAAGGACAAACCTGTCCTCAAAACGGCCCCGGTCCAGCAGCAGAGCAAAGAAGAGAAAACTGAGAGGGAGGGGAGACTCCACAGCACCCCTCAGGCCATCCAGCCGTGGGGCGGGGGGCTGTGGGCACCTGCCGCAGCCGGACAGGTCAGCGCCAAGGAGGAAGAGCCGCAGTCTCTGCGTTCAGTGCCTCATTTATATGCCCAGAACCAGGCCAGGGACAGACTGTACTCCTGTCACCGGGGTGAATGACGGAAGCTGCCATGTGGCCATCTCCTTCACCCAGGCTTTCCCAGTTCATTGATGGGCCCGGGAGGAACATGCGGCAAATCCACTCCTCCCTGCCCTACTCGGCTCACCAGACCTGTGCACTGATGCAGGATGCTGAGCTGAAAACGGTTTCTAAGACTGAAGAACTCGCTTCAGTTGAACATCTGCTGCAGACACTTTCAATGCAGCGCCCGCTCAGAGCCCCGCACCGGAGTAAGGCATAGTGTCTCGTGCCAATTTTACAGTCAGTGAATCTGGGGCACCGAGGGATTCATTCATGTGCCCAGTTTCTGACAAACAAGGAAGTGGCTGAGCTGGGATTCACAGATCTCTTCTCAAATCATCACGCTCCCTGGAGATGGGGGTCCCTGTGCCCCAAACCTGTGGGGTGCCGGTGGTTCCCTCCCATCGTTAGGTTCACTCAGTGCCCAATGCTCTGGGTCATTGTTTGGTGCTCCAGTACCCAGGAACACAGTCCCGCCCAGGGCTGGGCAGGAGCTTTGGGAAGCAGCTCCTAGAGACGGGGAGAGATGCCCTTGCAGGTGGCTTCAGAAGTGTGCGACACCCTACTTACTCAGCATTTGGGGGTGTCGTCCTGCATACCCAGCATTTGTCCTGGTGCTGTCCCTGCTGTGGCTGAGTAACCTTTGTGAGCCAGCCCACACCCTTTCTGCAAATGTAACTCCTGGAGGTGAAACTTCGTGCCATCTCACGCATCTCAGTCAGGCAGGGCACTCAATAGGCAGCCTCGAAGGAGTGGGGACCGAGGCCCGTGGTGGTCTGGATCTTGATATACTCAGTCCTCACCTTTGCACTGTGGCCTTGAATGAGGGCCTTAGCCTCTCTGAGCCTCAGCACCTCGGGGTGAAATCCACACCTCATGGGTTCTCACGACTGCACACGATACGGTGGTTGGCACATGGCAACCTGCTGTCATGAACGTCTCTGTGTGCAAAGTGGGGCCTGGAGGAACAAAGAGAAGCACAGCCAGCCCCTGCCCTCACACCGCCCTTGCACCGCCTGCAGTGCTGTGAGCTGCATGAGGAGACGCACTCTCCTGTCCCTTCCCACGCAGCGCCCAGCGAAGGGAATGGAGGAGGGAGAGGGGGAGGGATGGTGAGCGCTCACGCCGTCCCCCTGCCTGGCAGGCATCCTCAGGGAAGTCTGCCCAGGGGCCGTGCTGGTCCCTAGAGATGTAGAGATCTCCAAGAGATGGAAATCACCATCTTCATCCCTTCTGGAAAACTGGAAATGGAGGTCCAGAGAGAAAGGCATTGTCACTTGCCTGGAACCACATAGCCTGGACGACACAGGGCCAGGGGCTGGGCCTTAGTTTCCACACCAAGCATGGGTCTTCCTTCCCAGAATGCTCATACCCATGCCCACGCCTGCACAGGGTGTTAAGACAGGTGCGGGCTGTGGGCCTGTGTCTGGGTTGTTTTTGTCTCCTTGTGGGGACAAAATACCCAACACCCAATATTAAGGAAAAGAAAGATTTATTTAGCTCACAGTTCGTGAGGTTTCAGTCTATAATCAGCTGGCTCCAAGGCAGGGTGGCACAGCGCGGGGGAAACACCAGCAACCAGCAAGAGCATCCAAAGCAAAAGGGGGACAACAAGCCTCTTCTCCTGCCTTATATTGTGCACAGGCCACCATCCCCTCTCCAGGGCGGGCATAGTGCTCACAGAATCTCCCTGCCCTCCTCTGCACAGGATGAGGATATTTACAAAGTAAGGACCCTGGCTCCCTGCTGAGTCTCTTCCTTAAACTTCTAAACTGCTCAAGTTGACACAGTGTATCAGCTATAAAGAGGGGCCCTCACCCAGCCAGAACTGGGACCGTCAGCAGCCTGTCCTGGGGCGACATCACTCGGCCAGCACCCTGTGCTTTCTAGCCTTGGGACAGCCCAGAAGTCAGACCCAGAGCAGTCACTCCAGGCCCCTCTTCCAGCTCTGGGCGATGACTGTGCAGATAGTTCTTCTCCATACAACAAGGACAAACAGGTTGCAAAGGCCAAAGGAGACACACTGACATCTGGTGAGCACATGCCGCGGGCCGGACCCTGTTCTCCGCACTTCGTGGGTGCGAACGTGTTCAATGCTCACAGCCCTGCGAGGCCCAGGCCATGATTATTATGCTCATCTTCCATAAAGGGAAGCTGAGGCAGAAGTTCAGCGGTGTGGGCGACGGTCACATGGCCAGCCGTCCACTGTGCCCCCTGGCTTCCCATGGCCCTCGCCCTGGTGACCGCCTCAAACCTCAGGAAGACTGTGCACTGTTCTGTGCACTCCTCCGCACCCGGCCACTGCTTCGCCCCCAATTGCTCCGTGGCACCTTCCCGGGTCGCTCCTGCCCCTCTGGCACTGAGGGCAGAAGTTGCAGGTGGAGCCAGCCTGCACTGGCCCAAACTGGCCTGCAGAGCTGAGCAGTCCAGGATCCGGGGAGCCAGCAGTTAGAAACAGCGTGATTAGGGTTTTAATTATCTGAACCCACAACCTAATAAACTGCACTAAAAGTCTGGGTAATTAACACGTTACACGCATCGCTTCCGCTTCCCAAGTGCTCGGGTAAACCCGAGGTGGGTTAACGCAGCACCAGCCAAAAGTGCATTCAATACTAGAGCCGCAGTGTCGGCCACATGCAGACCCAGCCATCTGCTGGTCACCCTGGGTGATCGCTTACAGCTGGCCGTCCTGGGAGTTTCCACCACTCACATGGAAAGACACTAAGAATCTGGGCTATTTGTCCGGGAGAGCGGGTCGTTAGATGTTGACAAGCGTGTCACTATCAGTTCCTGAGTGTGTGCGCTTGTCAGCAACACTGGCAGCCTCAGAGGTGCGACAAATAAATGAGCTTAACCGTGGGAAGATGGAGCAGAATGCCCGGCACAAGGCCAGTGTCCATGGCCGACCGCTGCAGTTTGTAAGGACCACATGGTCCTGGTGCTGTCTTCTGCTGCCTGTGCTGGGCGTCGTCTAGGGGAGATTATGGGACGTGAAACTCACTCCTGTCCAGGGACCATTGGCCTCTGTGTCATGGGCCACTTTTAGAAAACGTGCTTATTACGGGCCCTCTGACGGTGCCCCATGCACAGCAGGACCTCAGCAAGTTGTTGGAAGGGATTTGGTTAGGGATGGGCTCTGAGACGCCTGAGGAGACAGGAGGGGAAACGAGGAGGGTTTCCCAATGGTGCGGCCCTCGTCTCCACACTGCCGTGCTGTGTCCGGCTCGTTCACCTTGAGCACCCTGGAGCGAAGTCATGTTCACATGAGAGGAACTCAAAGCCCTCCAGTTGGTGCCCGGAGAGCCTCACTGCCGGGAGGAAGCCAGTCTGTAACCCAACTCTCATCGCACGTGCTGGGGAGACCCGTGACTCTCGGGCTTCCCAGTGGGATACAAACAGCAGCTTCCAGACCCCTCACAGGTGGCTGGAACTGCTTCTACCTCGGGGAGTTAGAGAGAAACACCTCGATGTCCTGTCAGCTGCTCTGGAAGAGACTGCACAGCCCTGGAGTGCCCCGGAGGCCTAGGCAGGGATAAAAATCATTTTGCTCTGCTGTTCCTTTGTATGAACTGTTCGCTGTCTTATGCAATGTCCAGTAATTAAAATGGCTGGAATGCTTTGCATTTTTAACAGCAACACACAGGCGGCTCAGAGGCCTAGAGCTGGGGCCAGCTGGCGGGGACCAGCCGGCCCGCCCGACTGCCACCCCGGGCCCGGCCGGCAGAGCCGCTGGCATCTGGCTGGTGGAGGGGAGCAGGAAGAAGGCACAGAGACCAGGGTGTGACCTGACGCCTCCATGCCTTGCCCAGGTGGGTGCCCCCAGGCTCTGCCCAGCAAACAGTCCCCACCACCACCCAGCGTCTGCAGGTCTAGCAATCTGTGGCACAACACAGGGACGATACATAACACTAGCTGCCCTTTACTGTGACCATGAGCTTTCCATGGTAGCACAAAATTCCTGCACAAACAACTTAAAAGAAAGGAAGGCCTCAGAGGTCAGCTGGATCCATCGCTGTGGGCCTGAGGTGAGCAGAATGTTATAGAGGAAGGGGCTAGGGTATAGCTCAGGGGTGTGGCACCTGCCTGGCAAGCATAAGGTCCTGAGTTTGATTCCCAGTACCTCCCTCCACCCCCAGCCAAAAAATAAGAAAAGAACTTCATGGAGGAAGGGAGTGGAGGACAAAGCTGCTCACCCCTGGGGCAGCTGGGAAGCAGAGAGCCAGTGAGAGACAGAGCCAAAGGGGCCAAGGACCAGATGTTCCCATGGCCCTCACCCTCCACCAGCCAAGTCGCCTCCCAGGAGCCACCAAGGCCCAACTCATCAAGGGCTCATCCATCATGAAGTTAGGGCCCAAGGAGCCGATCGCGTCCCAGAGCCAGAGCCTGGGGAGGCCTCACATCCATCTCGCGCATTATTACGCACATGGCCCAAGAGGGCTAATGCACGGATTATCTGATCTCAAGAGAAAGGTCAGATTCTGCTGCTACCCTGCTCGGCCTTCTGCTGGATCCCTGGTGCACATCATGTAAAGCCCAGAAGTCGTGACTTCCAGACCCATCTGGACACAGACCCCTGCCTGGTCTGCTTTCCCTCCCTCCAGGAGCTCTGGTCCTGTCATCTTCAGCCCCGGCTCCTCATCACTTCCCTGAGGGGTCTGTCCCCAGCCAGGGATGCAGCCCTGTCCTCCAGCTTGGTTTCCTTTTCAGTGCTGCAGTGCTTGGGAAGAGTACTGATGCTTCTGGGTTTGCTCATTGTCTCTGGCAACAAGACCTGAGCGGCAGAGGCCCAGGCCCCTGCGCGCCTCTGCGCTGCTCCCTCCCAGCTCTTCAGTGGCAGTGCTTCTGCCATGGTGAACCAGCAGTCCAGCAGGTCCCTGCTTAGTCACCTGCCCAGGGTCATCCCGCAGGAAGGGACCTTGCTGAGGTCTGTCTGACCCAGGTTCTGGGAGGGATCCGCTTAACATTGGAAAGAAACGAGGCCTATGACTAGTGATGAGCCCTTGGTAGCAGCCAGTGGGAGATAGGAATGCGCTTGGGAGGTCACAGCGCGGGCGTCCCATTCACTTCACACACACACACACACACACACACACACACACACACCAGGGGCCTTGGCGGGGCTCATCCACCTCTTGGGGCACATTGTGCGTGGTGTGTGGAGGGTTAGGGCATTAACAGACAGGACACAAAGGCAGGTTGTTGCAGGGCCCTGTCCCAAAGGAGGAGGGTGCCTTGTGCGGACCACATCCGTGGAGGTTATGTGTGGCAGGAAGACGTCCCCCGGGCCCTGGGTGCCTGCCTCTTGCAGGGAGCTGCGGGAGAGGAGCCAGATGCAGAGCCTGGCTCTGCGGACCGGGTCTCAGAGAAGCCAGCCGGCCACAGCCACGGGTCATAGGGTGCTGCCCACAGCCACCCACCGCCCCTCACACTGCTGCTGCCACAGCACAAGTGTCACCTTCTTCCTGCCTATAGCTCTTCACAGATGTTTCCCTTTGTAGTCGTTCAGGTTTATGGAAAATTGCATGGAAAGTTTAAAGTATTATCAGGTGTTTCCACCCTGATTGTCCAGATGTCTCTGTATTGCTATGCTCCCCTCCTCTCCTCCTCCTTCCTTTCCCTGTCTATCTGTCTGTCTCTGTCTTGCTCAGTTGTGGAGGTGATGTCCCTTTAGCCCCTGCTATTTCACTACGTGCTTCCTAAACATATGGGCACCACCAGCTTTTGCAGTGTGACCTGTGGCTCAGCCCTGCCTGTCCATGGGAAGTCTCACATCTCAGATCCTCAGTGTCCCCACATGTAAGTGAGGAAGGCCACCCAACTCCAGGGTCAGCATGAGGATGAAGCGAGGTCCTGAGTGGAGATTCTGTGAACACAGTGTGTTCTTCTTTCCTCTCTCAAAGTGGCTTTCGTTCCTTGAATTTCTCCTTCCTTTTCCTTCATCAGGCCGGGTCCTTCGGGCAAAAGCAAGCTGGATTCTGCTAAACGCCGGGTCTGTGTTTAGTCAGCACTGTGCTGGGCTGGACTCTGCTCTGAACACGAAAAGAAGCCACCCAGGCGGCTGTAGTCTGCACACCCAGAGCTCTGGGTCTGTGTTTGCAGTGGTGACAGGTGGCAGACATGGGCACAGGTGGAGGGCTCTTTGCACACGTCTCTTAAGAGCAATGAGATGGCACAATGCAGAAACCCATGGGAGCCAAGCAGAGGGCTCCCTGGCAAAGCAGTAAGCTGTGCTGGCTCTGCCTGCTCCCTGTTACTGCCGCAAACTCCCTGAGGTTATCAGTTTGAATGTGTAAAGATTTGGGCTCTGATTGCTGAGACAAAATGCCTGCCACCCAAAGTGAAGGGAGGAAAGGTTTCTTTAGCGCACAGCTGATGGAAGTTTCAGTCCATAATCATTTGGCTCCAAGGCAGGGAGGCAAGGTAGAGGGGCAGCTGTTCGTGGTGGCAGGAAGACAGATGGCAGAAGGAACACCCCAGGAGGGAAGAGGCAGGCCTCGCTCTGTCCCTTACATTGTGTGCAGGCTCCCCAGCCTAGGGCAGGTGTGGCACCCTTAATCCCGGCATCGTACTTTGAATCAGTCACAAACACCAGATTCACCCACCTCTGAAAAAGCCTAAGCCTGCATGAGACTTTGGAGGGACATTGAGACACGAACCACAGCAGGCTCTGGGTTCAGAGGCCTCAGGCCGGGGTCCGTGGGCTGCCGCCTTGAGCCTGGGCAGGGCAGCATGTTGCAGCAGGAGCTCTGATAGAGGAAGCTGCTTGACTTATTGCGGCTGGGAAATGAAGAGAGTGGGGCCGGGGCTGAGGCTCCCCATCCCCTCAAGGACACATTCCCGGGGGGCCCGGCTCCCCCAGCCCAGGCTGCCTCTTGAGCAACACTGAAGGCTGAGGCCAGGCCCCCAATACATATGTGCTATAAGCCCAGGCAGACACATGGGGCAATGTCCGCACACATCGCCGCGGGGCAGGGGCTCCCCCAGCGGGCCGCAGTGCGGGCAGTGAGTCTAAAATCTGATAACAGGAGACGCCTCTCACCGCACCCAGAGCACCCTCCATCCTTCCAGGACTCCCCAGGCAATGGTCTTAGGAGCCCATTTCACGGTGGGACATGGAGGCTCAGAGGAAGGGTTTGTTTGCCCAAGAACAAAAGCAAAGTGAGGGTGCTCTGCTGCTGTGGGTAACACCAAGACCCCTGGTGCTCCCAAGAGAAAAGCAGCAGAAGACACAATTCAGGCACAGGCTGAACCCTTCCCTCCCAGAAGCCCCAGAAGGTAGCACAGTCCCGGCCACTCCCTCCCAGCCCCGGCGCTCCCTGGCTGTCTGTCCCATCTTCCTCCCTCGGGAGATCCAGCCCAACACATGCATGGAGCAGGGCCTCACTTGCCCCTGGCCAGCGGTGCCTTCTCCCTTTCAGAGCAGGGTCGTAGGCCCGACTTGGGGGGCGAAACACGGGTGTGTGTTGTTCTCTCCTACCCAGCTGCAGAGCAGGAGGTGGCGGAGGGGCCTCACGCAGGTGCTTGGTGTCACACCAGCTCCACGTGCCACTCTGGCACTGACCTCCTGGAGACACGGCCGGGACGCTGCAGCATGTCCAGCGCAGGGAGGGCGGGAGTCAGCACGGCTGCGTGATCTGCCACTGTGGGACAGTCTCATCACCAGTTGGTGGTGCACCATGGCACACCTGTCTCGTGTCACCGTTTCCATGGAGGGGATCTGAGGCTGACCTGGTGCTGCTGGGCCTTCTCCCCAGCTGGTGGCCAGGGCTTTGCTTTAATGGGGCCTCCTCTGGGCTGGAAAAATAGTAGCAACAGAGGTCTTGGCTGAGGACCGTTTACAGATCCCTGTGCTCAGCTCACCCATGCCCCCATGGCAGACCCCAACATCGCCCCCCAGACACATGGCAGGGACACTGAGGCCCAGGTGGCTCCTGGCGGTGCTACAGGGGGTAAGGGCCGTCCTTCACCTCCCCAGTGAACTCCTGGGGGAAGGTACATGCTGCCACCGGTGGGTCCCCAGAGATGCTGTAGGCCGGGTTGCATGTGCGGACGGAAGCTGGGGTGGGCCGTGTGGCTGCTCTCCGTGGGGCGGTGTGGCAAGGGCTTCCCTGAGGGTGAGCCGTGGGCCGGACATGCTTGCAGCTCTCCTCAGGTCCGGGGTGCTCATGTGATGTCGTAATGCGTGTATTTGCACTAGTATGTGTTTGCAGGACGACTGACCGCATCAGTCCACGCAGCTGCTGCATGGTCTCCCGGTCCCTTTTCCTGCCCCACCCTCCTCCCTCCCTGCTCCTTCCAGCTCTTGGTCTCCTTCATGTGTGCAAAGCCCCGTTTCCATTTTTTCTTCAGTTCTTTATCTTCCGACCCCTTTCACTCCCCTCCCCCTCCCACCCCGGCATCCCCCCCCCCATTTGAAAAAGATCTGCTTCCTATTATCTGTCTTTCATTCTGCCCTTTATTTTTGGGGGGATTTCTCCTAAGGGAGACCATGCAATGTTTGTGCCAGTGGGTCTGATTTATTTTACCGTGGTCTCATGGTGCACCCACTTGCCTGCAAATGACTCGTGCTCACCCTTCTTTAGGTCAGGACAGTGCCCCTTTAGGCCAGGACAGTGCTCCTTTAGGCCAGGACAGTGCTCCTTTAGGCCAGGACAGTGCTCCTTTAGGCCAGGACAGTGCTCCTTTAGGCCAGGACAGTGCTCCTTTAGGTCAGGACAGTGCCCCTTTAGGCCAGGACAGTGCTCCTTTAGGTCAGGACAGTGCTCCTTTAGGCCAGGACAGTGCTCCTTTAGGTCAGGACAGTGCTCCTTTAGGCCAGGACAGTGCCCCTTTAGGTCAGGACAGTGCCCCTTTAGGCCAGGACAGTGCCCGTTTAGGCCAGGACAGTGCTCCTTTAGGCCAGGACAGTGCTCCTTTAGGTCAGGACAGTGCTCCTTTAGGCCAGGACAATGCTCCTTTAGGTCTAAATACCACACTTGCTTTTCCCACTCATCTGCAGACGGACACGCAGGCCGCCTGTGAGTTGTGCTGCTATAAATGTGGATGTGCATGGATCCCTGTAATCTGATGTCTTTAACCCCTTTGGAAAGATACCTAGAAGGGCTAAGCCTGGGCCAATTGGAATTCTAGTTTTAGTTTTTTCCACACTGATTCCCACGGTGTTTTCACTCCCACAGACAGGGAAACGTCCCTTTCCCCCACAGCCTCGCCAGCACTTGTTGTTATTTGATTTCTTGACTCTGGCCACTCTTTGTGGAGTGAGAATCTTGCTGCTGTTGTTCAGTCTCAACAGTGGCCAGCTAGTGGAGGACTTTTAGGCCTCAGAGCCAGATTTGGACCAAAGATACCTTTTGTTTGGTATGGACAGCATTTTTAAAGCGTAACTGACAAACTTTAAGGAAAAATTCTGAGCTGTGGGACGCTGTGGGCTCACCTGCTGGGCTCCATGAGCAGGGCCTGGCCACAGCCCTGGGTGGGAGCAGGCATCAGGGCCCTGAACTCCTAGTGTCCCTCCCAGAGGCTGGAGGCCCAGGCCCAGCACTCCAAGCACCAGCATGGGCAGCAGAGACCCAGCCAGGAGGACCCAGCCAGACTGGGCTAGGCCATTGGGATCTTCCTTTAGGCCTTAGAGGAGACCTGCAGGGCCAGTGATTTATCCCAATCTCAAGCCATCTGTGGAGAGTCTGAAACTGAAACTGAAACCCAGGGAGGCCAGGGCAGTCACCCCAGGCCACACAGCGCTTAGGACAGCATGGGCAGCGCCAGCCTCTCCTGAAGATTCTCTCTCAGATAGCTCTCAGGGATTTGTCAAGCACTCACTTGTGTAAAGCTTTGCATGAGCACCCTCGGCGTGCCAGGAGGGTGAGGGAGGAGTCGAGAAAGAGGCAAAGTCTAAAAGCTGGTCTGCTCAGCTGTCTGCTCCCTGCCTGCAGAACCTTAGCTGAGACCAGGAGCTACAGTGTCTGTAGAGTGTGATAGTTCCATCAGGGAGACGGGCAAGGTAAGATGGAGGGAAGGGAGGGAGGAAGGGGAAGGAAAGAAGGAGGGAGGGATGAAGGAAAGGGAAAGGGGCAAGAGAAGGAACAGCGATGCTGACCCCAGCTCACTGGCCAAGGGCCCGTTGCACCGCGTGCATCTGACCTGCACTGTCTCGGGGCTCAGACAGCAGCCCTCTGATCGCTTCAGGACAGAGAGACCCGGGCACAGGAAGCCCAGCAGTGCGTCCAAGGTCATGTGGCTTGTCCAAGGTCTCACAACTGGTAAGTCAGGGGCCAGGATTCCAAGAAGGCAGTGTCATGTTAGTTCCCAGGCTCTCGGCCAGTCACGAAAACAGTGCCTGCTTGAGGTCAAGGTGTAGCCCTGCCCGTTTGAAGGGTACTTGGCAGATTACAGGGCTGTTTGTGGCCAGGCTTCTGAGGGTGGAGATGGAGACAGAAATTTCCGGGGTCCTCAGCCAGCAGTTCAGTGCCGACACTCAGGGAAATGCCAAAGCTTGCAGGAGCAGGGCCGGAGCCCGGGCTGGGCAGCAGTGCCCCTTGAGTCCCTCGGCTGCTGCAGCACTGCACAGCAGCCTGGGCACCTGTGATGTGCCCAGCCCCCCTCTACCCACCCCACAGACTGAGAAGAGCCTCTCATGGACCTCCTGGGCCCCCAGGTGCAGGGCCAGGTGCAGCCATGAAATTACAGCCGGTTCAGCCCAGCACAAGCCAGAAGCAGCACCCCACACCAGGGAGCCGGCAGCTGCTCAGTTTGGGCCCTGGCAGGCAGGCAAAGGACAGCAGAGATGTGGGCAGGTCTCAGGGCAGTGGCCAGGCTCGGCAGGAAGGGGGAGCCCTTTGTTCCCGTCTGTCTGCCATGCTTGGCCTCTGTAGCCCCCTGCAGGATGGAGCACAAGTCCTGCCCAGCCTGGGTCCTGGGTGCTGGTGAAGAATAAAGGCGACAACGTAGGTGCGGTTGCCATAGTAACCCGTGCCTTGGTAGGGGCACTGGATGGCAGGGGTAGTGGTCGTTTGTCACTGCACACGGCTCACATGATGAACAGGGAGGCCGAGAGAAAGGAGACACGGGGGTCTTGTGGTGCCTTCAAGGGCACCCCCAGTGCCTTAGGGCTTCCTCAGAAGCCCCGCCCCTAAGGGCCACCCTGAGACCAAGCCTTCAGCATGTGGGACTTGGGGATGTTGGGCACCGAACGGCAGCTCCCGGAGGAGCAGAGCTGGAGATCCACACAGCCGGGGAGATGCCCGGCCCAGGCCAGCTGTGGGCCTCTCTGAGCCTGGAACTAGGAGTGATGATTCCTAGTTATTATTAATTAATAATTAATCCCACGTCTGACTGGCTCTGAGATCAAATGAGCAGCGCCTGGCTGGGGGAAGATGCTTGGCGAGGCATGGCCAGTGGTGTTTCTGCGTGGTCACCGGGCCGCGCTCAGCCGTCGCCTCTGCACTCCCCGGGGGCTGCCGACCCAGCCGCCGGCTCTGGGCTTTGCCGTCCTCGGTCTGCACCACTTCTCCACCCTTGGTGGCAACGTTTTCTGTTGGTTTGTGTGATCCTTTTCACCAGCATCCACCTCACTCGGCAGCCACGTGGGGGTAGGGCTGTGACCTCTGGGGCCACCCCCGTGACCCCATGCCCACCACAAGCTGGCACTTACTAGTTGCCCAGCAAATGTTTGCAGAATAATATCACAAAGGGATGGAGCACCTCGGTACAGTCCATGTGCCATCCATGTACTGGAGTGGAAGTGACAAACAAGGTTTATTATTGATTTTCAAAGTCCCGGAGTTTGTATATTGTTCTTTTTTTTTTTTTTTTTTTTTATGGAAGCATCCAAGAGCATCTTTAAGACGTTCCCGCCCCCTTTGCTTCTTTTCCACGTGCTTTCTTGGGAGGAGCTGTGGTTAAGTACTTGTCGCAGGGCTCACAGCCCCAGAGGCATCGCCCATCCATCCCTGGGTCATGACAGAGACAGAAGGTCTACAGCATGGCCCACAGCACAAGCGCTCTTGCCCAGAGCCCCTGGCCTGGACACTGGCCAGTGGCTGCCTTGTGCGCCCCTGTGATGGAGTGGACATGGTGAAGGTGACACCTCTAGACCTCAGGTGGGAGCGCGGGCTCGGCTGTGTCCAGCCATAGCTGTCCCGTCCTGAGTTGCTGCTCACCAAGCTGTCCCCCTCCAGGCCCCAGGAAGATGGAAGCATTTGTCCTCAGAGTGGCATACATAGCCTCTGTCACAGCAGGCACTGCTGTGGCCTCTTCGAGGCTGTTTCACGTCTCTGCTGCGTGACCTTGGGTGACACCCCCGTGCTGCCTGTGCTGGTTGACTCTTGGTGGAGGACCGATAACCTAGCAAGTTAAAACTCTGATCTCGTGACTGTCATTGGTTATGGTAAATCCGAGGCTGGCATTTAAGGAAGAGGGAAAATGAGTCAATTCAAAGAAAATCCTGAGTAAATGTGAATGGTAAACTGTGAAAAAACAGCAAAACCTGGAACAGAGAAGGGAGGTGGTGAGTTTGAGCAGTGCTATGACCGGTTCTTTGTGGCATCTGCCACCCATCTGTGACAGCCTGGGGACACAGCTGTCTTTCACTCTCCAGATTGTGACACCAGCGCCCTTCCTAGACTCCCTGCATGGCTGGGAACCAGAAGGTGCCACACGGTGACCCAGGCCTGGTGTCTGGGGCTCTCAAGCCCGCTGAGGCCAGGCCCCTCCCGTGCATGGGAGACAGTGCTGTGTGGAGCGAGACCTCTTCTCCCTGGACAGGAAGAGGGGCTCGGGCTGGCCCAGGCCAGGATGTGCACTCAACATCCCCAGCGCATCCACAGCCTGAGGTGAACCTGGCACCACTGCTAGGGTACAGAGGGCACTTTGGGCAGGGTACTCCAGCCCCGCGGTCCTGGGAAAGCTACTCAGTATCCCCACTGTCTCCTCCTTTGTTGGAGAAAGCCACCCTGGCAGCTGGAGATGTCCTAGGACAGAAGATGGCATTGGTCCTGACTTAGAGACACACAGTGAGGCCCCCGAGGGCTGCTGACCCAGGCCTGGCCACTGGAATGGGGCCTCCCTGCCCTGGCCTCTACCACCCTGCTACCAGCGGCTGGACACTGGGCTGTGTCCACTTCTGAACCTTAGCTAGATGCAGACCCACCGGGACCCCTCCTGCCACCCTCCCCTTGTCCTCGTCTGGAGGCAGCAGCCCTCTGCCCCCAGCATGCCCTGCACCCCACTCCCTGTGGGTCCCATGACACTGCCCGGCAGTCTCTGAGCCTGGCCCACTGCTGACCATGAGTTCATGAGAACAGACACGGCACCCCTGAGGTCCACCCCAGGCTCAGGCACACAGCAGACCAGGGCCTTGTGGCTGGATGTGACCACACAGGTAGCTCATTCACCCTGCCAGGCACCGACCAGAATTGAAGCTAGCAAGCAGCAGAAGGTTCTGTCTAACCATCCAGGGCTTCAGCTGCCTTTGAGAAGCAAGGGGACCTGGGCACCTCAGAACTTCCTTCCCCTCCTGCGGGGCTCACTCTCCAGCCGTGCCCGGGTGTCCCTGTGGCTGCACTTGGCTTTTTCAGCCGAGTTGATGGCCCTCGCAGAGACCACCAGCCCCAGCCCCTGCTCTGCACTGTGTCTGTTTCCCGGCCACCATAACAACCACAGCAGCTTTGTGCCTCGGCCCTTCCAACACACGTGCGTCTGCCCACAGCTATGGAGGCCAGGGGTCCAGAGTCACTTCCCAGGGCTTAAATCAAGGCGTCGTCAGGACCACCCTCCTCTAAGTGGCCCTAAAGGACCACCCTCCTCTAAGTGGCCCTAAAGGACAGTCTTGTTCCCGCCTCTTCTGTGTCCAGTGGCTGCTGGTGGCCTGGCCAGTAGCCCCATCACCCCACCCCCTGGCCTCGTGGTCAGCTTGTCTGAGGCCCTGGGGCTCCCGATGAGGGGTCTTGCCAGTTCCTCTGGGACCACCCAGGTGCTCCCGCGTAACTCCCACGTCTCCAGGGGCTCTGCCTGCCCCATCTTGAGAGCCCTTTTCCCGCATGAGGAAACCCCTACAGGTGTCAGGATTGCCACGCAGGCCTCTGTGTGGAGCCACTTTCCGGGGTGTCGGGTGGCTGAGCCCCTTCCTACGGGGAAGCGGAGCGGCTCCCGTGCTTCTGGCCCACGTCGCCGTCTCCCTTTCGCTCCACACTTCTAGGGCTGCCTCTACCCCATATCCCCGCCGCAAATGAAGAATAAAGTGACAGCAACATCTGTGATGCTTCCTGGCGTCTGTTTTTGTGCTGTCTCCCTGGTGGCCCAGTGCTGTCCTCCAGGGCAGAAAGAACAAGAAGCTCCTGGAGCCGGGGCCTATTTCCTGTGCAGGGCCTCTCCACCTGTGACCAGGTGATGGCTTTTCCAGATGTCCTGGGAGGTTCTGCCCCTGCTCTCTGGGCCAACACTGCCCCTTGTACCCTGTCCCTGCCTTGCATGACCCCTGCCCTCCCTGAGACAGACAGTCACACACACACACACACACACACACACACACCCCAGCCTGGTGTAAACTGGGCCACAGCGTGTCACCCCAGGAATGTGCTCCCCACCCGTTTCTAACCTTGATCATGGAAATGCAGTTTTCTGCTTTCTTCCCTGCTGGTAAAGCTCTAGCATGACGCAGTGCTGAATGACCTTGCGGAGGGAGGGGCGGCCTCTTGGGAAATGGACAAGGGCAGTGGTACCGTCCGCACGGGCCTCCGGGCCCATCATTGCACTCACTTGACAGCAGAGTTCTCGGTAGCAGCAAGTCTCCTTCCCTGCGACAGAGTGAAGGGAAACTGAGGCTCAGAAAGGTCTGCTAACTGGCCTGATGTAGGCAGCTGGTGGGTGGCAGACCTAGTGTGCTGTCCCCTCCCGTGGACATCCCCTGTAAATAGACGGGGGCATGGGGTGCAAAGAGCCTGACCTGAGACTGGGGGCTGCTTCTGACATCTCTTCTGACACTAAATCTATGGGTGGAAACTTCTGCCCCATACTCAGCTTTCAGAGTTTTAGCATCTGCTTGGTGGACCTCAGGGGCCAGCCTCGGTCCTTAGAGTAATAACTGACATCTGGCTGAGCACTTAGTGTGTGCCCTGTGCGGTTCCTCGCTCCATCCAAAGATTAACTCACTGCACCCTGGCAGGGTGGGCGCCCTTATCCTGCCTCCACGTGGAGGAGGAAGCTGAGGCACAGGATGGTGCTGCGTGCGGACCCGAGAAGGAACTCGGTGTCCATCGTGGCCTGGAAGAGGGAAGGGTGAGTGGGCTTGGGAGGGCTTGGGAGCCACACGGCTGGTAGGGTGACCCTGAGCGCCGTGGGGAGAAGTCACATTTCCACAGCCACCTGCAGATGCAGTGTGTTTCTGTCACCTGTGCACCCGGGCCTGGGTGGCAGATATGGAACACAGCAACGTTTGTAGTAGAATGAAGAGTAAGTTTTGAACGTGGGTGCCTATGGGTACACACCCACACGGCTTGGGATGGCCCTTCCATAACTATGTGCAGTCTGGAGCTCAGAGTAACGGTGGGTCATCAGAAACAGGTGACGGGTAAGCCCAAGGAAGCTGGTGAGCTGAGAGTAAAGGAAGGCGGGTAGGAACTCTGAGAATGCTTTCATTTCAGGGGTTGAAAGAGGAAAGGGACCAATCAGAGAAGGCTAAAAAAAGGAGCTGAAAATGCAGAAGTTTATTGTTGTTGGAATCTAGAAATGAAAGAGTTCAAGAAAAAAGTATCGGATCATTCAGGGAGGCCCAGGAGCAAAAAAAGACCGCTGAATTTCCCAGAAGGAAGCCAGAGCTGGGTTATCTTGGAGCACTTGGCAGAAAAGTACAGAAGAGGAAATCATGAGGACAAGATAAAAGGCATGAAGGGACAAGTTACGCAGTTATGTACCAGTGACAGGAGTTTTGAAAGGAGAGAAAGGAATACTTGGAAGAGAAGTAATGAAGACGTAATAGAAGAAAATGTTTCAGAACAACAGAAAGACCTGAGTCATCTGGTCACAGGGATTCCCCAAGTCCTAGAGACATAACTCCAAAGACAAAATATGGTAATGATTTCGAGCCCTAGTCTAAAGGGAAAAAATCTTAAGAATTTTCAGAGAAAGAGAGATTCCAGTCTACTCACAAAGGATGGAAAGGGAGGGGACAGCAAGTTTCTCCTCTGCAAGGCAGGGAAACTGGGTGGATGTTCTCAGGCTAGTGGGAGGAGGGTGCCATTCACACTGAGAGGCTCTCATGCTGGGAGCTGAAGCAGCCCAGGCCACCTTTTCTGGGGAAATGGTTTAAGGGTGCACTCCAGTCACATGAAACTCCAATCAAAACAAAGATCTCAGAATGAGGGAGACAAAGCAAAGGTTTCTAAGTGCATCTGTGCGTGTGTGTGTGTGTGACAGTCACAGGCAATACTTTGAGGGAGAAATTCCAGGAAAGTAGCCAGTGGGAGCAAGAGAGGATAGCAGAGGATGTAAAAGCAGAACTAGAGACTAGTAGGAGTGAGGAGCTCAAACAAAAGAAGCTGTTGGGGAATCAAAAGAGTGTTTGACTTGCTTCCAACAGCAAAAGCCATCACAGTTGGATGCAGAGGGAAAGGGGGCATGTGGAGGCCAGGGCGCAGCACCAGAGCTGGTGTGTGGCACCCAGGACACACCACAGGGATGGAGTGGGTGCCGGTGACTTCACCATGGGACCCTTCTGGGACACAGGCTCCAGCCTTGGATCAGCTTCCATGTGGGAGGCAAGGAGAGCTACAGGAAGGGCGAGGAGAGAGGGAGGAAGGGAGGAGGGCGAGGAGAGAAGAGACTGGGCACCGTGGGGGTGAGGAAACACGGGAGAAAGGTGGCTTGGGGGCCAGGCTTTGCCGCGCTCCCGCCCGCTCGGCTGTCGGCTCTGGGCTGTGGCCAGCACAGCGTGTGGACAGCTGTGGAGGAGCTGAGCTGCTCGCCTCATGGTGGTCAGGAAGGAGAGAGGGAGAGAAGTGGACAAGTGGACATACATCCGCATAGGTTGGTCCTAGCGACCCACCTCTTCCGTGGTGGTTACTCGGCCACCTAGTCTTACCTAGTTACCAGTGGTCCCCTCTCCAGGAGTCTCCACCGCCTCCCCCAACACCTTCAGCTGTGAATCCCCATGTGGATTCGTGCGCACATGACGCCGGAGCCCTCAGGACCCCGTCCCCTCCCAAAGCCCTGCCTTTGTATGCTGCTGCTGCGGGGGCCACGGCTTGGCCCTGAGCGGCTGGGTCCTTTCACACCCGAGCCACGCACTGCGAGCGTCCAGCACCGCACACGTGGTGTGTCCTCCTGTTGGTGTTTCGTTCTGTGTGGTCACTGGGCTGTGGGTTGTTACCCCTGCCAGCAGCCGGACTGAGCCCCACAAGGAGGACACAAAGGGCTGATGTTTTGGTTGGTTGTTTTTTGGTTTGCTTTTGCTTTTGCATAGGAGGTATCCAAGCTGACCCCAAAGTCTTACCGGGGCCTTGGGCTGGGGGAAGCCGCAAGACCTTGGTCCTCAGGTGAGACAGAGGTGGGAGACAGCGGTTGGGGTCAGGGGACTTCCTGAAGGATGGGGCTGGCAGACCCAGAAAGGCCTCAGACACAGAACTGGGGGCAGAGGAAGCGCAGAAGCTGCCTGGGGACACCCTCTTCCACCTGACCCCTCCGGGGTTCTCCAGAGGCTCCTGACGCCCCGAGCTTCCTGCTGTGGCTCTGTACACCGCCCCCAGCCTCCACACCAGGAGGTGCGCTGTCCTCGCTTGTCAGCAGGAATCCCTGAGAGCCTAGCCCTCTCACAGGCAAGGAGCACGACAGACACCCCTGGAGATGCAAGACCCCACCCCAACTTGGGGACCACATGTCACACCCCGACGTGTGCAGTCTTGGCAGCACCATCCGCATGGAGGAAAGGGGTGCACAGCACCCCCTCCCCTGGCCCACCCCAGGTGCCACCCTTGCAGGCCAGGCCTGAGCCAGCTCTCGTGTGTCTGTCCTGCCCCCCTCGACGTGACCCCCCACTTCCTGGACCTGTCATTTTCTCATTATCGTCACCGCCCCGGACCCAAACTTGTCCTGTGCTTCCCTGTTTCCAGTTCAACTCTGTCCTGTCCGGAGCCCTGGGCTGCGTTGTTCTGTGGTTACCAGAGAGGGAAATGCCAGCGTGCCAAGGAACCCTCACCCGCCGACCGCTCAGGCTGTGCTGGAGGGCCCGGGCCAAGCCTCGGGCAGCAGGGCTCGCGGGGGCCGTGGTGTGTAGGCGTCTTCTTTCCTGACACAACTCCTGCTGCTCCTCAGAGACCCCAGTGTTCCTGTTCCCAGGGCTAATTTTAGCTGCTTGGGACGGGTTGCTCCGTGACCCTCACCCCGCAGCCCCCGCCCCAGTGCTTACCCTGCCCTCTGGCTCACACTCCCCCCAGTCCGCCCCTGCCCGACGGAGAAGAGGAATTGCGACCGGCCAGCAAATGACGTGGTCCCCCACCAGCCTGGAAACCCTCAGAGACCGGAAGCTGCACAGTGGGGTGGGGTGGGATGGGAATGACTTCCTGCCTCCCAAATAAGGATGTGATGTTTAGGGCACCAGCTGGAGCTCCCAGCCTTCCTTATGCTGAAGGACAGAGAGGGACAGACAGATGCCCAGCCTGCACCCCACCCGATGTTGTTCATGCACTACCCAGCCCTGCAGCTTCTGGCCAAGCTCATGAGACATTGCACCGGGGTAGGGGGAAGAGGCACAAGTCCTCCTCACACCCCCCGCACTTGTCCTGGAGCCCCAAGGCCCAGCAGCAAGGCATGGCTGCCCCTCTTGGGGTGGCAGCGTCAGAGTCCGGAAATCCAGAGCAGAAGCCGAGCCTGGGACCCCAGCCAGGCAGGCTTTTCCTCATCTGGGGAAGTAAGTCTGAGGCCCCTCACCTCCCACTGGCTCTGAGGGAGTCCCAGCCCCGCCTCAGTTTCCCCACCTGTGAAATGGTGATAAAGCTCGTGATAATGGTGACAATAGTGATAAGGCAGGTATGTAGATGAAGTGATTCTGCACGGAAGCCCCGAGCGCAGTCCTGTTAAGAGCAGAGCACATCTTTAACTCCCTGGATCAGGGTTAACTCTGTTTTAAAGAAGATCGAGTTCCTGCAGCCCACACCTTCACAGCACGCAGGTTAGGGGCATTCAGCAAGTGACTCTTGCTGTCGCCGCTGCAGTGTAACCACTGTGTGACCTTGGTCAGCATAATCCATGTTCTGTTCCCATGTGGTCACAGTGACCATAGCCCCTCAGTCCACCCTCCCCTGCGCACAGAGGTGGGTGCCTTCCCTACACCTTGCAGGTGGGCAGCTGAGGCTCGGGGAGATGCGGGGCACTTGTCCTGGGTCACCGCCTGTCCCCAGCCTGTGCCTCTCCTGCAAGGAGCTCCAGGCCCCAGCTTGTGAACCTCAGCAGCGTGACTTATGCCAGCCTCCCCTCCACCCCTGGCTGAGCTAAACCCTGCTCTCCTGAGGCAATTTCCACCTGGCACCGTGGCTGCCACTGTGTTCTGCCCTGTGGCCTGGCCCAGTGTAGATGGATTACAACCAAGAGAAAAGCTCCTTCCCTCTGCTCCTTGTTCCCAGGCGCTGGGCACCAACGGCACTGCCTTGGGAGGCGGGGAGGGCACAGCCTGGGGAGGAGCTCGGTCCCTGTTGGCCAGCTGTAACCTGGGAGCCCCGTCATGCAGTGCTCAGCCTCCTCAGGGAGACGGCGCCCTTGGAGCTGAGACCCCCAGCCAAGCCTGGCTGCAGAGGAAGGGCAGGAGGCCCCCAGGTGTCCCCACTTGGTGTCCCTGTCCTTCACAAGCACAGGATGGGGTCAGTCCACTCCCAGCCCAGCCCAATAACCTCCCCATGACTTATTTTAAGACGAGCTGCTCACAGCAAAGCCTCCCGGACACTGAGGTCTGAGGCTTTGCCTCTTCCTGCCTTCCCCAAGAAGGTTTGTGGTGGCTTCACTGAATCACTCCGCAGAAGTAAATAAACAGCAGAGAAAGGAAAACTCGCTTCAAAGGAACCCTGTTGTCTCCCCCTCCAAAACCGAGCATCTGTCCCCACTGCCAGGAGCTGCAAAGCTGGCCTCTTGGTCTGCACAGCCTTCTGGAGCTCAGGGCCCCAGCCTGCCCCAGCCCTCCGAGAGGCTTGCAGAACCCAGAGTCCCACCCCGGGGTGGGCTGGCCATGTCCCGGGGCCTTGGCATCCCCTGACCTCGTAGCTGGGCCTCCCTACCCAGGATAGCAGGACCTGACCCAGCGGAAGCTGCCCTCAGCTCCCAAGGCCGCCTCTGAGTTTGCTCAGACTCCTGGGGCACCCCACCTCTGTGACTTGGCTCCCTGGCCCTTGCTCACATCCCATGTGTCTTCCCTGGGCTCCTCTCCTTGGTGAGAAGAAAGTGACATAGAGCTCTCGGTAATCAGGGGGCCCAAGCCCTTCATCTATGGAAACTGAGGCCAGGAGAGCCGTGGGGACAGCCTGGGGCACTCGGCTGTCCCAATACAGCGTTTGATCAGCTGGTGACCGTAGGGACCCTGGCTCTCTCCCCTCCCCTGGGTGGACAGCTGGGTGGGCACCAGGCACCCCTGCTCCCCTGCTAGGGTGAGACATGGGTGGCAGGGAGAAGCTCCGGGGACAGCTGTGTTAGAGCCACTGAGCCCAGCTTGCTCTGCCCCGACTGGCCACTCGGCCGTGTTGAAGATTCCTGCCAGCAGCTTCTTCTCAAAGCGTCTGCCTGGCGCCCTTGGTCTGGCTGCAGCTGTACCTGCTGTGGCATCCGAGGGCTGCTGAGATGCCCTCCCTCCTCCCCACCTGCCCTGACACTGCCCCCGAGCCCACTCTGTGAGGCAGAGCCGGGGGCCCCAGCGCTCACCTCCTGGGGCCTCAGCGCTGCCCTGCACAGAGGTGGCAGGAGCTGCTCACTTGTCCTGTCTCCTACATGGCAGCCTGGTGGGTCAGGGTGGGAGGGCTCAGCTGGGCTCCTGGAGAACACAGTGGCTGGCGGAGGGCACGAGTGGAACCAGCAGGGAGGGGAGGGGAGAACCTGTCCTTGCCACCAGCTCTGTCCAGATGAGAACCTCGGGCAGCGATGTGGCAGATGCTGACTGGAAACCACGGGGCTCAGCGCAGTGACAGGACGAAGCTCATGGTCCACTGAGGCCACACAGTGCACCTTTCCATGTCCCAGATATCCACTAGACACCCAGCGTGTGCCAGCCAGCTTGGGAGTCCAGCAGCTGCCAGGTAACCTGGGTCCCCCCCGAACCCCTCCTCCTGCCGGCTGCCTCTCCCTCTGGATACCACGGCCAATCACAGGACTCAGAAAACAGAAGAAGAAAGAGACCAGGATGTAATCTCATGAGCAGACCTCACTGTGTGGGCGGCGTCCCACGGAGCCATTCTGTCTCGGGGTACAGTGTGACACTTGTGGGGTGGCTGCCGGTTATCACCTCTCCTAGCTCTGAGAGCCGGGATGCCCCCATCTCGCATTCGGTCCCAGTCAGTGCAGGGACCTGCGTCTGTGGCAGGAGCTGTCTGTCCTCTCCCCACGGGGCACCAGCATCCTGCCTGGCTCTGCGTGGGAGCAAACACCTGAGCCCACAGCCCAGCTCCACGGAGGACCTGGGCTTTGAGAACTCCAGTGTTTATCTTCCTTGCGTCAAAAATGCAGCCCCACACAAATTGAGAGACTGACTCTGTTTTGTGAAAACATTATTGAGAGTTGTGGATCATTTTAAAAACAAAAAGTAGTGTCGCTCAGGCAACCCCATCCTCCGGTGTCCGAGTTGCTCACGAGGCGTGATCAGCCCGGAAGCACAGCTGTGGCATTCACGGCCGTTCTGTGTTCAGGAGCAGGTATCGGCCGGCTGCCCGGCGTCTTCCAGGGCAGCCACGGCGAGGACTCTAAGTGGATGGAAAAATACGTGCCGTTCACTCTAAAGCGACTCTGTTTCATTGCAACTATAAGCTAGTTGTGCTGCGCTGCTTCTGGCACAGGCAGGGCGCCCTGGATTTCAGTGTTGTGTGTAGGGGTTGGCTGTGAATTCCACTGGGTTTGCAAGGAAGGGCTTCAGTGGGTGATGCGGAGTCACCCAGCAGCACGTCTGGATCTCTTCTGGTCACCACCGAGCGTGTGGCGCTGGGTGGCTGTGGTTTCCAGGATCCGAACCTGCCAGCTTTAGAGGAGATAATAGTGGACAGGGCACGGAGGCTGGCATCAGAGACCTAAGCCTGATCCTCGCCGGCCGCTTCTTGTGCTGAAACCTGGCAAACCTCCGGGCCTTTGCTTCCCTGTCAAGAAGGGACAGAGTGGCCCTGCAGTACACTGTCCCTGCTGGGGTCCATCCTCAAGGGAACCAGTCCTGAGCCCGCGAGGTGGGCATGGGCAGAAGCAGGTGTTGGCAATGCCCACTGGCTTGAACTGAGGAGGCAGCTGGTCGGGGAAATGTGTACCTCTGAGCGCTCTGTCTAGCCCCAAGCAATGGCAGTCACAGTGCTCCCAGCTCATGGGGCCCCGGAGGTGACAGGGTGTCACTCACAGACAGTGCTGGACTGTGTTCTCAGGAAATGCACCCAGCGCAAGTTTCCTCCAGCCCCCGCCCCTGCACACACACACATTTGCACACACACATGTGCACACATGCACATGCACTTCCTCCTAGCCCCTGCCCCTCTGCACTGGCCTCAGGGCTGGGAGGGGAGGACTTACTGTCCCTCTGAGTCTCCCTACGGGGCCTCCCAGACCGGGAGTCCAAATCCCATCCTACGCAGGGGAGTTACCCCCTCTCTCCAGGCCAGCGTCTGGGAGTGAAGTGACTCAGACAGGGAGAATTCTGGGGGCCTCTCTGGCCCTGGCCCGGGCTCTGCCCCCGAGAGGCCGAGGAGAGCAGTCCCTCAGCCTGGATGAGCAGGACGGACAGGCTCTGGCCAGGGAGGACGGCAACTCTCACTTCCCTTCCGGCAGGGCTGACGGGGCCGAGGCTTCGATGTGCTGAGGCCACCGAGAGAGGGGGCTCCTGAGAACTTGCCAGAGCTCGTGACAGGGTGGGGGCAGGGGCAGGCAAACGCACGTGGGGCATCAGCTGTTACGCTGATATCTCTAGTGGACACATTTCTTTCAGTCATTGCTCAGTAAAACAGGGAGTGAATATAATTTTTGAAAGCAAAACAAAAGAGGGCGTGGTGGCGCACACCTGTAATCCCAGCAGTCAGCAGGCTGAGGCAGGAGGGTGTTGCGAGTTCGAGATCAGCCTGGGCTGCAAAATGAGTTCAAGGCCAGCCTGACCTGCATAGTGAGACCCAGCACCAGAGAGAGAGAGAGAGAGAGAGAGAGAAAGAGAGAGAGAGAGAGAGAGAGAGAATCTGCCAGTTGGAAGGAGAGGCGAGAGAACCCTCCAGGAAGGAAGCCCAGAGGGTGGAAAGTGCCACGGGCTGGGGCTCTGGGCAAACCTGGGCAGCCGTGTCCATGTTACCGGCTATCTGTGCACAGCCCTCTGCGCCCCCCTTGTTTCTCATCTGTAAATGGGGTCATGGTCTTCCTTGGAACAGGGCCTGGGGTACCTCGGTCTGTGCACTGAGTGACAGCTGAATGAAGGACATTGTGTGTCATGCATCTGTTGCAGACAGAGCCTCAGGAGCAGAGTGTGATTGACCCAGGGCCCCTCGGGGACCTGGTGGCAGAGCAGGAAGCAAGCTGAGGATCTCCATGCCAACTCAGGGCACTGTCTATAGACCTCAGCCACCAGCAAAGGTCCATGGTGGGCCTTGGACAGACCAACAACTGCACCCAAGGGGTCTCTGTTGGCCCTGGACCCTTTGGGCAGAGGACTGACCCTTCCTGTGACCCTCCCTGGAGAGCCCTGTGTGTCAGTGTCGCGAGGCAGTCAGGGTCTTCCGGAGGCAGCCTGAGTCAGGCATGAAGAATTCCTGGAGGTGGCCAAGCCCTAAGTCCTCAGGCTTTGAAGGAGCAGCGCCTGCCTGCCTACCTCAGAGTCACACACTCAGCGGTCAGCAGACTTGCAGGCCCAGTGCCCTGACCTTTCATGCACTCTGACCTCCTGACCCCTCCAGGCTCACTCCACTTTACTGGAGGGAGAGAAGGGCTGAGGCTGAGGCGGGAGGGTGCCATCCCACGGAGCCTCTCTTAGAGCCACCAGAGCTCTGGCAGAAGGAAGTTGGTGGTACTCTAAGCTAATCCCAAACTTTGTGGTTGAAGGGCTCTGAGGGCAGCCAACACTTTCCCGGGGTGCCCAGCCCCTGAAGGTCCCGGACCTGCGCTCACCCCCTCATCCCTGCACTCTCCACATGCCTCTGCCTGAGGCTGGAGGGGCAGCAGAGAGCTGCCCTGAGCAGGCGCTGGAAGGAGCCTGTGAGCAGCCTGGGCGCACAGCAGCAGCAGGAGAGCCCTGTGTGGCAGGCAGGCCATGAGCCAGGCGCCAGCGGGAGGAGTGGGGAATGAAGGGGAAGGGTGGCGGCCCAGCAGAGGCACTCGGGGGACTCAGCGGGGCAGAGTTCAGTGAGGAGGGCCGAGGGGCTGCTGTAAACAGGCAGTGCCCTGGAAGCGGCAGCTCCAGGTGGCTGGGGTGACGAACCAGATACCGGCACCTGGCATGCCGGGCGCTCAGGAAGTCTAGCTGCGGCATCCCTGCCCCTCTGGTGAAGCACAGTGGGGCTCAGGGTGTGTGGCTGGGGATTTGTGCCCACAAGCTCCACGGGTCAGCGCACGAGCTGGTCTGGATTTATGGAGCGCCCGGTACACTTGACGGACTGTGCCAGGCGCTGCAGCTCAGTGACTAGACCCTGCCCGGGGCAGAAGTCGGGCAGATGGGACTCTGTGCTGCTTTCCCTGGGGGGTTGTCTGGGGTTGACAAGGCAGGGCCCACAGCGAGTGACGATCTCAGTCATCACACATAGGCTTTCCCTGGCTTCACTTCCAGTGCCTCTTAGGTGGCTGTGGGGCCTGTGACAAGGTTTCCAAGAACCCATCCTGGCTGGGCACCCACCAAGGCCCAGAACCACCCGGCAACAGCCGGGCCATTGGGGCTGACCCCACCCCCAAACAGCCCACCTGCCATGGTCCTTGGCCTCCTCCTCCGCTGCCTGGGTCCTGGGGCCCGAGCCCAGGCCTCCGCCCCCTGCTCTCCTGTCCTGGAGCCATGCCTTCATGCTCCCGGCGATCCCATCCTCATGGAGCAGGACGCCATGCGGAGCTGCCCTGGTGTCCAGTAGGCACTTGAGGTCACGTGTCCCAGACTGTGCCCCGTCCCCATCTCCAGCCCAAACCTGCTTCCCGGCCCTCGGCACCCACATCAGTGTGGGCCACAGTCTCAGACCCCACGCCTGGCAGGACTCCGCCTCCTCTCGTCCCCGCACCCCCAAGCTGCTGGGCCAGCGACTCCTCCATGGCCTCTCCAGGGCCCCTCAGAATGCAGCTGCCACCCACGGCTGCCCTCGGCCTGCCCGTCCTGCTGCTGCCCTCGTGCCCTGCTGAGTCCGCCTCGCGCTGTGGGTCCCACATCTGCAGCTCAAAACAGACTGCACCTGTCCTGGATGGACGGACGGACAGAGGGCCCTGTCTTCATTCACGTGCTCGGGCAACCATGTGGCCGCCACTGCAGGGGGCTTCCGTCCTGTTAGTGTTCTCAGGCATCCGGGGACAGTCTGGTGTCAGGCAGCCCGAATACTACAGCGCTCCAGACAAAGACATGTGCATCTGTGGGTCTTGGGCCCTGAGATGGGCTCTGAACTGGCTCTGGAAGTGGCCCCACAGACACCAAGGGACCACATACCTGGTGACACTGAAACACACAAGCTGCCCTCCCGTTCCCAGTCACTCAGCATTGTCTGCCTCACAAGTCCCAGCCAAGGTCAATCCGTCACTGCCTGCTGTTTCTCCACGGGTCGGGGTGCAGCCCCAACACCATCACCATGGTAACGCTGTTCATCGAGCTGCTGTCCTCACTGCTCTGCACTCCAGCAGTCTCCCCATACCCCAGAAGGCTCTGGTCCTCACCTAATTCCAGCCGTCATTCAGTGTCACCTTCTGTGCAGAGGTGGGGGCCCCCTGGCCAGGCCATTTACCCACAAGCGCATCCCACCAGTGTCCTGTGGCCCTGGCCTCCACCTCTGTCTCTGCAGCATGTGTCCAGCCTGCCTACTCCATAGTGACAGTGTCCTGTCACCTGCCTCCTGCCTGTTCACCTCTGTGTCCCAGCTGACCTGCCTGGCTGCCTCCTCCAATCCTTGCCTGACATCTCCCTGGCAGTTACTGTCACACCGTCTCTCAAACAGCTGCCTCCAGAGGAGCTTGCACCCTGGGCCACGCCTGGGCGCGAGCCCTCACCTCCCAAATCCTGTCCCCAGCATAGCTCAAACCCGCCAAGCTGAGGTTTGTCACTCCCTGAGGCACAGCATGGGGTCCAGCCTGCAGGACCAGAGCCAGGGGTCCTCTGATACAGCCGAGGGCAGAGACTGAGCATATGGGCCCCTGCGGAGTCAGCACCCGAGGTGACGGAGTGAGACAGCACCTGTGGGGAGGGCCCGGGTCATGAGGAGGGTTAGGGTCCTCGTGAGTGGGGTCAGTGCGCTGCTCACTGAGACCCCAGGGACACTCCGAGTCTGCAGACACCTTGGTCTCGGACTCCTCAGCGCCAGGAATGTGAGAAATAAACCCCGCATCCTCCGCCCAGCCTGCGGCAGTGTGGTAACATCCACCTGCTGAGGGGTCCACGTGACAACGCGGTCCCGTCCTGGGTCATCAGGGCCACTCTACGAATGGCCCCACTCAAACATCACTGTGCTGTGGCACCATGGTCTGCACGGCCTTGGTCTCCCCATGTCAGGGCGCCCTGGGCCTCAGCCTGGGACCCAGGAGTCAGCCCAGGCCTGGCAGGCAGGCTGCTCCAGGTGCAGGGAGGGCAAATCTCCCGCTCCCGTCCAAGGAAAGCAGGCGTGAGCTCAGCCTTGGGACCATCAGAGGTGACAGTGTCCTCCCCGGCTCCCCGCCAATCCCTGTGCCAATCCCCATCGTCACGGTGCTGACCCAGAGCTCGCGTTGCCAGCTGAGTCACTGACGTTAAGCCCGGTGCTGAGCCGGCACACGGGTGCATGCGCACACAGAGCCCATGTTGGAAGCCAGGTCTGCATCCCAAGCTGGGCCTTCTCCCGGGTGCTCTGCGGCATGAGGGTGACATAACTCTGCTCTGTGCTGGCCTTGCCTGAGGACGTCTCCAGTGGGATCCCCTGTCCCCGTTACAAGACTCACACTGTGCCTGCCCCCTGACACACAGGGAAACTGAGTCACCCCAGGCGTCCAGCGGCCCAGTTTCAAAGCGCGTCAGACCCTGGCTCTGTGTGGGCTCCTGGGCCCCCAGGGGCTGTCCAGGCTGCCAAGAGCAAGGCTCCTTCTCCCTCGGACCTGTTGGCCCAGCACTGTCCAGCTTTGCAAACAGTGGCCGGTTCGCCATTTCCTTGGCCAAGGCCAGGGCTGTCAGCAGCCCTGACACCAGCTACGGCCTGGACACCTGCCCCGTCTCTGCCGGCTGCTGCTTTCTGCTTCCATGCTGAGAGTTCCGTCCACACCAGGGCGGTTAGTTGGGATCTTGGACTCTGGAACCTGAGTTCTTAGGTTTAAATCAGGGCTCCTCACTGGCTCCGTGATCTTCAGATCCCCGTTCCCGCAGAGCCTCATCTTCCTCCTATGTAAGGTGGGTGAAAGATAGAAACGCCCGGCCCCTTCCACATTGAAGTGGGAAAGTGAGGCCCTGAGAAGGAGGCAGATTCACTCACCCTTCCGGGAGCTGTGCCGAGTGCTGTCTCCTGAGAGGTGGGGGGTGACACTGCCGCTGGGACCGCAGCTCCATGGACACCCGACCGCTTAAGCTCTCCACACACCTCGGGGAGAGCTGCTAATGCTGCAGGTGTCTGCCCAGTGAGAAGCTAAGCCCAGTGAGGCTGGTGAAACAGAGGGATGGCTCGGCTGCAGAGAGCCCTACATGAAGCCCAGGTCCTCGGCCTCCCACTAGGTGACCCAGTGATCGCTCTTCTTCCCTGATCCTCTGTTTCCTCATCCAGAAAATGAGAGGGGCTGTGTCAGTGCACAGCCCAAAAGAGGCGTCAACAGTCATTGCCATGGTGGCAGCCAGTGCCCCGCAGATGGCAGGCTTGGTTCCCCAGGCTTTGCTGGCACCCCCAGCTTGCACGGATCCTCTGTTCAGGGTCCGTCCGTCTCCCCCTCAAGCCACAGCTCCCTCTTCATTTTCAAGCTGCATCTCCAGGTCCCGGTCAACACCCGCACGGATTCAGGGCCCAGGAAGTTCAGGGGTGACTTGGCTGGCGGGCCTGCCCTTTGTGCCAGTCAGGGTCTGGCCCTGTCTAACACTGTTGGCACGACTGCCCTTTGGATGTGTTTCTCTCACCCACCTGCACACCCCCAGGCAAGCAGGGAACCAGGACCCTCTTCCACAAAGCAAGCACCGCATTGCTGACCCGCGCCAGCCGGAGTCCGGCAGCTTCCTCTGCACAGCTTCTACTGTGTCGGTCCATGTCTGCAGTGCATAACGTCCACCCTCCTCCCGCAGGGCTGGTGCAGCGTGTCTTAACTCCTTTTTCACCCCTTTTCTCTTCCTTCTCTCTCCTGAACCCTTTCCCCTTTGAGAAAGAGCCACCTCCCTACTTCCTATTAGCTATCTTTTATTTTGACCTTTATTTATACTTTGGGCTCCTCATATAAGCAGTATGTATGCTTGTGTGCCTGATTTATTTCATTTAATATTGTGCTCTCAGGTGCACCCATTTTCTTACAAACAGCTCACGTTCGTCTTCACGCGGAGTAGTACTGCACTTGTGAAAATACCACGGGCCGCTTCCAAGGCTTAGTTAGCTGTTGTGAGCTGTGCGACTATAACCACGGGTCTGCATGGACCACGGTGGTCTGATGTCTTTAACTCTTCCAGGAAGTTACCTAGAGGGAGAGAATATGTGAGTCAAACGGAATTTCTAGCTTTAAGTCTTTGAGGAATCTCCACACTGGTTTCCATAGTGGCTGCACCGGTTTTCACCCCCACGAATGGTGTGGAAGGGCCCGCCCTCATCCCTGCAGCCTCACCAGCATTTGTGATTGGTTGGTTTCTTGGTGACTGCCCCTCTTCCTGGGATGAGATGGAGCACTGGCTGTTTTAATGTGCGTTTCTCTAATGCCAGTGAGGTTGAGCATTTCTTTATTTATTTGTGTATCAGTCATTTGTACTTCTGTGAAGTATCTATTTCACTTTCCTCTCTTTTAATTGAGTCTTTTATTTTTGTGAGGAGGTCTAGCTTTTAGAATTAGTTATGTATTCTAGATATTAAACTTCTGCCTGAGGAACAGATGGAAAATTTTTCCCATTCTACAAGCTGTCTCTTCTGTCTGTTGTTGTTTCCTTTACTGTGCAAAAGCTGTTATTATTTGATATGATCCATTCATTGGTTCTTAATATTATTTCTTTTGCCATTTGGGTTCTGTTCAGAAAGTCCCTGCCTGTACCCATGACTTCAAGAGTTTTACCTATTTTACCTTCCAGCTGGTTTCAACTTCCAGAGTGTTTCTATTTTAACATTTAGTGTATGATGAGAGATATGGTTCCAGATTCAATCTTCTGCATGTGGATAATCAGTTTTCCCAGAACCATTTTCTTACAGAGGCTATCTTTCCTCCAGTGTGTGTCTCTGGCCCCTTTGTCAAAGCTCAAGTAGTTGGAAATGCTTGTGGTTGTGTCTGCACCCTCTGCTCTGCTCTAGTGAGCCTCCAGTCTGTTTTATGCCAGTGCCATGCCGTTTTCATCACTGTAGCTTTGCAGTGTAGCTTGAGATCCAGGATTGTGCTAGTGTCCCCACTCAGGAGCCTCTCCTCTGTCCAACTCTGAGTGTCCAGTGTCCTCCTCAATGTGTGCCGTCCAAAGCAATGCCCTGTTTTCAGTTTTCCATCACTGTGACAAAATACCTCAGAAAAATAATTTAAGAAGAGGAAGGGTTTATTTTGGCTCATGGTTTCAGGGGGTTCAGTCCATGGTTGCTAGGTTGTATTGCTTTAAATTCGTGGTGGCACCAGACATCATAGTGGAAGCATGTGGCAGAGCGGGCTGCTCACCTCACAGTGACCGAAAAGCAAAAAGAGTGAGAAGGACAATGCTGGGGACCCGGGGCACTCACTCAGTGACCGCATCCTCCACTGGGGTTACCTCCCAAAGTTCCCCCACTTCCACAGCATCAACAGCAGAGGCCAAACCTTCAACACATGAGGTTTGGAGGGAGCTTTGAGATCCAAACTGTCAGAGCCCTGGACTTCCTTGGTGGCCTGGTTTGGGCAGGGGTGGCAGGACTTGCTCAGGCATGGAGCAGCGAGGACCATGGAGAGGACTGGCAGGAACCTGGGGACACAGGTTCACACTCACGCTGGCACCTGTCAGCCGCGTGCCCAGGAACTGTGTTCAGAATATGTAAGGACTGGCATGCTTGGGACCTGGGCCATCTACCAGGAGGCCCACTCATGCATGGTGTCACCCTTTAGGGTTGTGGGTCTGAGGGAGGGGTGGAGGTGGAGGTCAGGGCCACAGCTAATTAGCAAGCAGCACAGATACATCTGGCAGCGTGCTGGCTGGGGAGCCATCCCCGCAGGCAGCAGGTGGACGTCAGTCCAGGTACCATGAGGTTCAGAGGTGTCAGTGCCCCAGCCTCAGTCTCCTCATCGATCAGGTGGAGCTGAAGATGCTCCGATTGGGGGGGGGGCTTTGAAGTGACACAGGAAGCAGCATCCCTCTCCCCCACTGAACTCATTTAGAAACAAGGGAAACACATGAGCAACCAAGCGGGGGCAGCCCTGACTGCAGAGGACAGTTAGGTGGGAGGGGAGACTCTGCAGGTCATTCAAGGACGTGACTGGCCGCCTGGGCCCAGGACCCTCCCTCACGATGCAGTCCCCACCTGAGTCCCCAGCCTCGCCTCTGTCTGCCCCCACCCTGTTCCAGCCACGCTGGCATTTGGGCCATTTTTAATGCCACATCCTCTGATCATCCCATGCCTTCCCCGCTGCTCCTCTGTCCTGGATGTGGGTCTGCCCTTCTGTGGCTGACCAGCGCCTTCTCGTGTGTTAATACCCGGCTCCCACGTCCCTGTCTCGGAAGCCTCGTCCCACTGGGAACCTGCCCTTAAATTGGGCTCTGGGTGCCGTGCTGCTCCTGGGCAGTAAGAAGCCAGCAGGAAAGAGCAGGGTGGGTTTGCCTGTACGGAAACAGATGGCAGGAAGCGCTTTCATCATGTTCAAAGCCTGCCGCCAGCGATGGCAGGGGCCCCCGTCGGAACCACTCTTCCTCCCTGCCCTTTGGTGCCTCGTCCCAGCTGCAGCCCTGTGCTTCTTGCTGCTAAAAATGAGGGCGACCTGGGCCCGTGATGGGAGCAGGCACGTGTCCACCTGTGCCCGGTGTCTGCTGACTCCGGTGATGGTGTTGGTCGCCTTGGCTAGGGAGCATCTCCAGCGCCTGTGGCACTAACAGCCCAGAGGCTGCATCCCTCTTGAGAGCACAGGTGATTCAAGAACTCAACAGACGTCCTTAGCTCAGTGCCATCAGCATGGCACAGAGGCAGCAGAAAATAAGTGGGGCAGTCACGTGTGGGACCCTGTATTAGTCAGGGTAAGTGGGGTTTAGCTGCTGTGACAGGCACACCCTGGAAGTCTCTGTGGCTCCTGGAGTCCAGGTTCATGTCTCACCCTGTGACAACTGCTCTGGGCGGGCCATCGTCTCTGTGATAAGCATTCTCTCAGGAACGTGTGGCCTCGGGGTTTTCAACGCGATAGGACAGAAGAGACAGTGGAAGGGAACGCTCAGCTCTTAGTGGCCTGAGGTCTGAGTCTGAGTGAGACAGAAAGAGTAGAACCTGCCTGTTACGGTCACACACTGCTCCCAAAAGACAGCGGCTGCTTAAATAAGACATTATTATGGTAACGCACGTTGCCACGAATCCCGCTCGCGTTGGACACACTGATCCCACCACTCTCCCCTTTCTGCAGCAGCTCTGGAGTCCTCTTCCCTGAGTATCTGTAGCTGTACAGTCCTGGCTGCCTCGTGTCCTGAACTGATGGAAAACATTTCCCTTCCATGGTCACTGTGGCTTTGGGGAGGAGCCGGAAGCCGCACGGTGGCAGATCCCAGAATAAGGTGGAGGAGGACGCAGCATGGTGACTTCAGAGCTGCCTTTCTGCTGGATGACGCTTGGCAGTGGGCGTCACCACCACGTGAAGACACTCAGGAGAGAAGACTTCCAGAACTGCTTCCGAAAGGGACAGGAGAGTGGGGCGAGGGCTCAGAGTGAGGGGATTTTGAGGAGTCGTGGCAGTGTGCCTCTCACTATCGTCCTTCCTTAAGTTTTTATTTAAACATTCGTCTCACAGAAGGTCCTGGCACTCAGCTCTAACGGGCTCCTTGGGTCAATGACACCATTGACATCTCCCAGCCAGCAGACACCAACCCCCGAAGTGCACCCTGCCTTCCCCCTCTCCGTCCTCCTGGGCAGGTACTCGGGACCCTTGGTTTATCTCCGGAAGCGTCTTCTCTATTGCTTGGTGAGAGTCTGTAAATAAATGAGGGACAGTGCTTGGGGACACCTGGCTTCAAGCTGGTAAGGAAAAGGCCCATGGGGTCTTCAGGCCACTTCAGAGGATGCTGTGCAGAGGTCTCAGAAGACTTACTGCGATGGAGCAGGTTGTAGTTCAGGTTGTTCTGTCTGGAGAACAGGGGGCTGCAGGGCCTGACCCCTGAGGGTGTAGGTTCTGGAACCAGGGAATCAGCCTGCCTTGGTTCCACAGTGGGTTCTAACTTTTACCTGATGTGTCTTAGGGAAGTTCCATTATACCTCCCCTTTCTCGGTCTCTGTGTATGGCTGGGGGCAGGTGCCGAGCACTGAATCCAGGTCCTTCACCGTGTACTACACCCCCTGCCTATCTGTCTACCTATGTATCCATTTTTGAGGCAAGGTCTTGCTAAACCACCAGGGTGCCTGGGTTGGTCGGGAATTTGCAGTCCTCCTATCTCAACCCCCCAGAGTGCTGGGTTACAGGTACCTTACACCTCTTGAACCTCAGCTCTCCTATTCATGCAGAGTGGATGTTACCAGTACCTGCTATGGCTTGTGTCTAGATGTCCCCCCAAAGCCTCGTGCAGTCATAGGTGGGGCTTTTTCAGAGGTGCATGATGCTAGGATTGATTCGTGGTGCAGTGCTGGGATCAAGGCTCTGAATCCTATCTGCCCTAAGTAGCCTGAGTAGGATACAGGGATACAAAGAGCTGTGGTCGCTCCTTGCTTGCTTTGTTGCCTTCTGCCCACTGTGAACTGTTTCTCCTCTGCAATGCCTGTCTACCACGCATGCGTGGCCAGTCAGCCTTGAAGCCAGCTGACCTGGACTGAAACCTCTACAGACTGAGCCAGATCAGTCTTTCCTCCCTTTAACTTTGGGTGATGAGTATTTTGTCTCAGCAACAAGAAACATAACTAGGATTGTTGGGGAAGAAATTTGTACAAAATGCTGGCACAGTGTTTGTCTGGTGTAGCTCCGTGATAGCAGGTAACACTGTTTAAATGTGGGCTGCTTTGTGCTAGGACCACACAGGAAGGTTGGGTCGCTTTGCCCGTGACAGAGGAAAAGAAACTACTGATTGCAGCAGCCATGTTCATTCAGATGACGCTCAAACACTTGATGTGTAACTAAGGAGACCAGGTGCACATGCTCCGTTCCCCAGGAGCCCCGGGAAATACAGAGCCAGCCTATGGTGGCAGAAAGAAATTCTGGGGTGCCTGTTGAAGGACTGTGGGGAGTTTGGGGTTATGGGAAATGCCTGGTGCCTCCACTTCGGTGTTGATTAGAGTGGATCAGCCTGCCAGAGCCGCGGGCCTGGGCACGGAGAAGGCGAGGCTTTTGCTGTGCGAATGATGCCAGAGTGAAACAGCTGGGCTGGCGCGTCCTCTCCTCCGCCCTCCCTCCTCGGTGTGCGCCTGCCTGCCGTGCTCGCCTGTCCCACTCGGCCCCGGGCAGCTCAGCCTCCACTTTGTCGACAAGCCAACCCCAGGGTGTGGGCTGGTGCGGCTGGAGGCCCAGACATGAGTGGGAGCCCCAGATGTGAGCTTGCCATGCACCAGGGAGTGGTGACCTGTCCATCTGCTGGGATGGTGACAGATTTGCAGTTCAGTGTGGGAGGCAGCGGGGCCTCAGCTGACGGTGACGAGTTAGGGCCTGGCCCCCTTTCACCAACCGTAAACCAGCAGGCCAAGGAGGAGGCCGATCCCTCCCAGTTCCGCCCTGATCCTACAGCTGGGAAGTGGCACTCGGAGGAGGTTACATCACCTGCCAGGCTGCCCCCGCTGGAAGGGGCAGAGCTGCACCTGGTCCCCAATTCTGACCCTGTAGGACTCACAGAGCAAGCAGCCAGAAAGGAGGCCTCCAGAAGGATGTCCACGGAGGAGCCTCACAGTGGCCGTGGCAGTGTCGCCATGGATGGTCCATTCACTTCACATTCAGCCCACGCACAGGCACCTGACCAGGGAGACCAGTCACCCGGAGCCCCAGCTCTGAGGCATCCTGACTGCGGAGGGAACGCACTGGGGCTCGGTAGGGCCCCAAGAGCAAGCCGCAGAAACTAGCGTGAGCCTCAGTGAGGACCAAGACACAAGGGGTCTCCCCAATGCAGAGCCACCCAACAACCTACACTGGCCAGGACCTGGAAACCCTTCTGGACTCCCCTGTAGCTGGCCCTGGCCCCTCTGCTTTATCCCGCTATGTTCCTGTAGATGGCGCTCTTCTGCTCCTCTGCTGGGGCAGCAGGAAGCGCAGGGCCACTCCAGGGCCAGCCCCACAAGACGGCTGTCTCTGAGCCTGTCCATCGGCCTCTTTCTCTTTCCTTCCACAAGCTCCAAGTTCCCAGGAAGACGGGTGGCTGCATGTGGCCACATGTGGACAGCGGGAGCTGCCGTCCTCCTGCCAACCCTCACACTAGAGGTGAGCGTAGGGTTCCGATGCTTGGCCAGTAGGGTTCACCGCCACTCCATAAGCAGAGGACGCTTCATCTCTGCTACTTTTCCAGCCCCTGGGCCACGGCACCTGGCACCTACAGCTCAGAGGAGGAGCGCACTCGAGGCCGTGCAGGGGTTTGGCTCACATTTTAGAAGCTTCAGTCCAGGCACAGCCGGCCGGGAGTGGCGCGGTGGAGGGACCTGGCGGAGGGGAGTTGCTCGGGGTCTCGTGAGAGCGGAAGCAGAGAAGGGAGGAGGCAGGGAGGGAGGTAAAACCTTCTGGCCACTCTGCAGTGACCGCCCCTGCTGTCCAGGCCTCTCCTCCTGACAGCACATTTAACCGTGAACTCAGCAGTGGACGAACCCACCTGAGGGCAGCGCCCCACAGTGCCCTCACCTCCCGAAGGCCCATCTCTGGGCGAGTGAGGCCGGGGGGTGCCTGGAGTGGAACTCTGAAGCTCCCAAGATGTGTCTTCCACGTGTGCCCAAGCATGCTGTTTACCGACCTGATCACGCTTAGGAATTTTCTAGATTGCTCTCGCATGCAGAGAAGGCTTCAGTCTGCTGACACCCGGGTGCCCGCTGAGGGGCTGCTTCTGTCCCAGCCCAGGCCCTTCCAGGCCCAGCCTTGGCCTCTGCACCATGGCCCCGGCAGCCACGGCTCTTCCCTTGTTCTGGGCCTTTTCTCGCTCAGCCCCCCTCTCACTGTCATGCTGGCTCCATGGCGAGAGCCGTCCCAGCTTCTAGCCCTTTTCACTAACAGCTTTCGGTGCTGCGGTACCGACGTGTTCTCTCCAGCAGGCTCTGACCAAGCCGGGCCCTGGGTCCTGGGACATCTCTCCTAGCCCCGTGTCCTCTGGAAGGCCCTATCCCCTGCCTCCAAGTCTACCCTCCAGCTCTCCCCAGTCAGTGCCCAGCTGCCCCTCTGAGGTGCCTGGGCTGGGGACCTCAAGAGCATCCCCTGCGTTTGCGCCGTTTGTGCTTGGCCCAATTCCCGGGCTCCGGTCAAGGCCTCTGTGCATTCGGGATCCACACCCAGCCCTGTACCAGGCGCCGGCCTGCAGAGATGAGCGGCGGGAGAACACTGTCTCAGGTGCCGGCAGATGGGCACCGGGTCAGCCCCAGGAGGCGCCGGCCATGTTAGATGTGAGAGCCAGCTGTGGGACTCACTGCCCAGGGCTTGGGCAGCCAGGAGCGCGCATGGCGGCCCCTAATGTGAGAGATAATTCTGGTCCCCGTGTGGCAGCCTGGAAGATAAGAAGGCTTTGTTCCTGCCTCCTGCAGGGGCACAATGGGGCATTCATGCCATTCCCCTGGGGACCTAGGAAGCATTTTAGGGCCAAGAAAGTTCTGTGCGTCATCGCAATTGTGTACCATGGCTGCCCCCCTTCCGCCCCACCCCCAACCTGTCCTGGTCCTGAGATTAAGTGCTGCTGGTGCGGCTGCCACCCTGGCCACCATCTATCAGCTGGACTTCCTTCTGGACCTTAGGCCTGGGCCAGAGCTTGCAATCTGGGGTCCTTTTCTTCCATTGCCCCAACTCCCCAGTCAAGAGATCTTCTGACTCCCCAGCACTTTGGGTGCAGACTACTGAGGAGCTTGAGGAGGGCGAGAAGGTGGCCTTCGATGCGTAGCTGCCCGGCTCTGGACACCTGCCAGCTGCATAGCCCCTCTGGACCTCGGATTTTTACTTTGTCTTGATTTTTGTCCAATGTCTCCTTTAAAACTTATAGAACCTGTTTTCCAAAGTGGAGTCAGGGTTGGCTGCGGAAGCCCCAAGCATTGTGCTGGTGCTTTGGGGGCAGTGATAAATATGCTGCCCATCTCTGGGCTCCGAGGGCTGGGGAGGAAAAGGGGGTGGGCCTGGACCCTCTCAGGAAGCTCATGGTCTTCCGGGATGAGACACCTGTGGCTTCTATCGCTGGGCAGCACCATCTACCCACAGCGCTGGCAGCACTATCTTTGTCTTCCTAGACCAAGAGGCTTGGGGTGACCAGGGACTCATCCCGTCCTCGAGCTAGAAACTGTAGGACTGGGATTTGAAGCTGCACTTCTGGCTCCATCGAAAGGTGCTTCCTGCGCTCCTGCCAGGGCAGAGCTAGCGTGGGCAGCCACAGGCTGCAGGAGGTAGGGTGGGTGACTGGGCGGGCGGGAGCCTGACCACGAGGCCATCACTGTCTCATCCATACAGCGGCAGAGATGGCACCGCTGCCTCTGAGATCGGTGTGGACCTGCTTCACCCTGGTCCAGTGAGCGCTGGGCCCATGGTCCTTAGACACACCAGGCCCTCCCAGGTGCCACCTCCTGCATCCACAGCCGAAGCCGAGTCCGAGAACTCTCAGGGGCTCCCCACCTTGTCTTCTGTTAGCCTCCCCAGGGATGGCAGCTGGTGGTGCAGCTGGAATTACCTTTGTGGAGCAGAGGCGCCAGAAACGGGCGGTGACTTTCTCAGGTCCCCCCAGGATGTTTAGGTGCAGGATTCCTGAGTCCCAGCTCCAAGATGTCATCGGAAGCCTTGACGGCCAGAACTCAAAGTCACAGGGCAGAAGTCAGCCAAGAAGCCCTTGCTTCCAATGCCCTGTACCCCGCAGGGCCTGACAAGTGTTCCCTCCTGGACACACATTCATTGATCACCCTCTTCTCTCCCCCTCAGGAACTGGGTTGGCTGCGGTGCAGGCAGTGATGTCAACCTGGGTCACCTTGAACCCACTCAAATTTACTAGGAGAGGAAGCTTTTGTGCAAATGTCTGAGCTCTCACTAGGACACTGGAGCCTGCCACCCAAGGTCCCCATAGGCAGGAGTGGGACTCAGGCCCCTGAAGTGCACCCCAGTTATTCCGAAGGGTCCCCAAGCGTCTCATCTCTGCCCACGACACAGGCACCTGCTGTTCTCACGTGTGGCTGCCAGTTGCCCTCTGCTTGTGCACCACGCCTGCCCCTCAATGCCCTGTCCATCACAGCCACCGAGCGTCACCCTCATGCACAGCGCTCTGGTGTTAGCTGAGGCTGTTTCCAGCTGGGTGAGAACAGGGAACAGGACAGGTTCCTGTGCTCACTGCTGTGTCGCTGCCGTGTCACTGTCTGTGCCGTGTGCCCACTCCTGGGAAATTGGTATGCATTCTGATGCCTGCCTTGGATTAGTCACTTCCTGTCCCTGGGAAACAGCACCCAGCACCAGCAATCCTTAGGAGGAGAGGTTTGATCTGGCTTATGGTTTCAGGGGATGCAGTCCATGGTTGCCCGGCTCCAAGGCAGAAGTGTCATGGTGGAAGGGCCTTGTGGAACAAAACTGCATAGCTCATGGTGGCTTGGAAGCAGAGCAGAAAGTGCAGGGAGCAGAGAGAGATCCTAAGGTCACCTCCACGACCCACCCAGACACACCCAGTATTGTGCTTCTGTGAACCAAACAAAATGACCCCACTGAGCTTGACCATCACAAAATGACCCCACTGAGCTTGAGCAAAGCAGCTGATGACAGGGAGGAGCCCCTGGGCCTGGCTTCTAATCCTACACAGAGAGGTGTGTGACAACCATCCAGCCAGCTCACTCTCCCTAGGATCTGCCTTCCCCCTCCCCAGCACACATACACTGTCCCTCCTCTCCAGGCTTACAGTGGCTCTGCAGCGGCCCATCCTGAGTCCTTATCACACAGGTGAGGCTGACAGATGTGCCTTGGTCACAGCACCAGGAGAGGTCGGAACAGCTGGGGACAAGGCCAGCAGTTGCCCATAGAGGCTCTTGATGTCTCCGCCAGGCCCAGAACGCCTGTGTCTGTTCCTGCTGTCTCCTGGTTCTCCTCTGCATGGGTAACTCCCCCTGGAGAGAAGTGCCAAGACCCTTGCTGGCCCGGAGGGCAGGAGGAAGAGACCTGACCAGAGTCCCCCGCTGGGCACCTCACCCTGGCCCCTGAAGCTCTGCTCCAGCATAATGACACCCTTGCTGGCTTCCAGTGGGACAGAAGTGAGGCTCTGCTGTGGTTTCTGGGTCCATGAATGAATGTGGGCACCTAGCTGCATCTCACACCACACATCCTCTTGTTCATTTGCTCTGCCTCACTGGCCTTCTCTGTTTCTCATGTCAAGCTCATTCCTACCCCAGGACCTTTGCACCAGTTGTCCCTGGGCTCTGGGTCCAGTGATAGATCTTTCTGAATCTGGATAAATCCATCCCTGCTCTTTAATCTCACCCCTTCTCCCAGCCCTCTGCTGTTTTTAAAGCATTTGACCTCATCTGTGGTTGCTGTATTTGTTTACTAGAATGACAACAAAAGCTAAGACGTGTGCATGTTTTCGTGGCTGTCTTCTCATTGTATCACCAGTGGGTTAAAGATGGAGATGCAGCATGAAAAACATACTTATTAATATTTGTCAAATGAATCCATGATCTTGCTGTAGGGCCTGGAACAAGTTAACCCTCTGCACTTCTGTTTCCTCATTGGTATCCAAGAGATTTCCCAATTCTGACACTTTCTGAATCTGAGACTCACAAGTGCTCACCAGGTTGGGTGGGTGAGTGGGTAGACAGATGGAAGGAAGGAAGGATGGAGAGATGGTTGGGTGGGTAGGTTGGTGGATTGGTATATGAGTGGACAGCTGGGGGGTAGGTGAGTGGATGGATGGGTGGTTGATTTCTGGGGTTTGACTGAAGCCAGTCAGGACGAGGAGGATTCAGGTGAAATGTGAGGGCCAGAAGGGGGGCAAATGACTGCCTTTGGAATGTACTTCCCCCACCTGGAAGGGAGGTGTGACCCTTCCCTCCTCTCCTGCCACCCCCGAGCTGTGCCTGGGGAGGTGGGAGCGGCAGCCTCTGCCTGCCAAGTGCCCCGCCCGGAAGATAAAAGGAGCAGAGGCATGGGCTGCCGAGGGCTGGCACCCCTGTCTTTTCAGGGGTATAAATGGCTTTCCTGCTCACACAGGTTCAAAGAGCACTTCACTGCACGGCAGAAGTACAGCTAATGGGAACCAGATTGTCTGGCCCGGCAGCCGGAGGCACAGGAAGGCCCCCGGAAGCTGGGCGGGAATGTCTGCGCTGAGGCCCTCCCTCCCCTCGCCTCAGTGTCCTGGAAGGGGTGCAGAGGAACAGGGCAGGAGTGAGGCAGGAGCCCGCTGGCAGACGGGGGCGGGAGGGGCCTTCAGACTGTGCCCAGCCTCTCGCAGGCTGGGAAGCCAAGCTGGCAGCAGGAAGAGGAAGAGCAGCATCTTCCTCTGGGCCAGCTGAGGACCACTGGGGGTGGCCAGGGAGGATCACAGCGGTGCAATCCGTCATGTGAGATGTAACACTGGACTGAGGTCCGGGAGACCTGAGTTCTAGCCGTGGTTCACCCAAGCATGGCACCTGCACCGCCCTGAGAAGAGGTGGTCCTGGAGGCAGGACAGGAGGGCGGGGAGTGGCCTCCCTTCCAGCTGTGGGGGAGCACAGACCCACGGCAGCTGTCTGTCCCATAATTCACCGAATCCTCCCTTGTTCTGAGTGACTTCAATAAACTCTAGATATCTTCCATTCATCCTTTCATCTGTCCATCTGTGTATCGATCAGTCAGTCCATTGATTTGTCCATCCATCTATACATATATCTGCCATCCATCCACCTGTTCATCCATCCATTCACCCATCATCCATCCATCCATCCATCTGACCTGTCAGTCCATCCATCCAACCTACCCATCCATCACTCATCCATCCATCCATCCAATCTGTCCATCTGTCCATCCATTGCCCATCCATCCACCTGTGTGAGTCCATCCATCCATCTATCCACCCTCAACAAGGCAACCTGGGGTGATGAGCCTCAAATAACAAATGAGGCCACGTTCAGGTTCTGATTCTCCTCACTCCCGGGGAGCACGTGGGCACATCAGGGGCATCTCTGAGCTCACCATGTGCCCAACAAATCTCACAATCTATGCCAAGGACCCAAGCCTGTCCTAAGAGCCTCCCCCTCTCCTGTAGGTGTCTGTAGGCCTCCAGGGTCCAATTTCCAGTGGACCCCAGTGCCTGGGCTGGGTGCCCAGTGGTCTCCTTTACCCCTTCCCCTCCAGGCACCAGAAGAACTGTTTTCCTCACTTAACAAGCAGTTCTTGAGCACAGAGTATACAGGGGCATCTGGGGTACAGGAGTGGGCAGAGCAGCAAAGGTCACTCTCAGGCTGTGCGGCCTATATGCTGGGGCGGGGGAGTGGGATATTACATCCCAGGCCACCGGGTTGCAGAGCTGGTCAGCAGGCAGTGACCGGCTCACCTGCGGGCCTGGGGGAAGCTGGCTCTAAGTCACTCGTGGTTGTATTCAGCACCCCCTGGGCACATGCAGCACGCTCGGAATGGGGATCGAGTTGGGGCTATTCTAGGAGGAGAAACAGACTCCTTACAGCTTCCAGTTCGGGGTTCTGAGGAGGGTTTTAGAGAGGCTCATCCCCCACCGTACCTCACAGGGGGAAGCAGGAAGCACTGTGAGAGGCCCGTGCTGGAGTAATAAAGGGCAGCGCATAGCGCCCAGCGAAACGGAGCGCCGTGCCAGGCATGCGGGCCACAGCAGAACTGGAGCGGGGACGGCGCGCTGCGGGGCTCTGGAGAAGCTGTCAGCCTGCTTTTCCTGATAGAAACTCAGCTGTTCCCATTGTCTGCAGAGCTCGGAACCTCACTGCCGCCGCCGCTGCTGCGGTTCCCTTCGGGGAAGCTCCAGCCTTTACTTTAGCATCGCCTCCTGGCTGCAGTGCAGACCCTCGGGCTGCTGGCTCAGCTCCCTCACCCGCTGGTGCAGACTTTCTAGCTTCCACCGCTGACCTTTGGGCCTGCCCAGCACAGGTCCTTGATATAGATTCGCATGAGACGTTGTCGTGGGCTCCAGGCCTCCAGCTGGACTCCTGCAGGGCACTGCTGGGGGATCCAGGCCCTCAGTGGGATCTTTGGGTGGACAGATCTCCTGCACTCTTCTGCATTTGACTCTTTGGGTGAATATTATAAAATAATCCTATAAATCAGGTGTCCCTGACAACAAGGCCGGAAGGCGGCCTGGAGCTGGTCCTTAAACAGCAAACCTGACTTCTGCAGCGGGAAACGTGTGACTTCCAGGAAGAAGGGCGGGCACAAAAGCAGTGCTTTGAGAACCCAGCGCAGGTGAGGACAGGGTGGGCCGAGAGGAGAAGGGACTTAGGGTTAATTTCCCACTGTTCCTTTTATCTCTTTGAACATTTTAATCGCTTAGCGTATGGTCTGTGACTGATACCCAGCAACGCAGGGCTCACCCGGTAACTTCTTTGCGTCCTGTACTCCTTCCTTCTTTCCTTTCCTCTTCCCCTCCCCCTCCCTCCCTCCTTCTTCCCTCATTCCCTCCTCCCTCCCTCCTTCCCTCCCTCCCTGTTCCCTTGGTTTCTGCCCCAGTAGGCTCTGCTGGCTGTGGCCTAGCTGCCGGCCATCTGGCCCATCAGTGCCATCCCTGCCACTTGCGTCTTCTCTCTTCCCTGGTGAGCAGGGGAGGGCAGCACTGACCCTTGGGAGGGTGCAGTGGGCAGAGCGGAGACCACGATTGTCTTATCTGGTGGGCGGGATCTGAGGCAAGAATCGGGAGGCCATGAAGGTGGGATGAGAGGGAGTTGGGAGGGTGCGGGGAGAGCTTGGACTCCTTGGCCTGGGTCCCCGATGGTCGCTGACCAGCAGCCTGGAGTGACCGGCCTCAGGTTCACCCTGCTGCACTGCAAAGGCCTCTGCTGAGCAAAGCTGGAGGCCGATTGCAGGAAGACCCGGGGTTTGACAGGGAGCAGAGCAGGTGTGTCATCTCCGGCCTCTGTCTGGGCTCCATGTGGTTGGGTCTGAAAAGGCAACAGAGAGCCTCCTTGGTGACCGCGTGGGGCACATGCACGTGCAAATGCACACACACCTGTGTGCACTAACAGGCAGGTTTGAGACGAGGCCACTAGAGGGCTGAGATCTGACAGCGCTTCCACACAGAGACTCGGAGCTCAGAACCGGGGTTTCGATTTCACATCAGCCCCTGGCAGAGGCTGTTTGTGGGCCTGGCCATTCAGAGTCCTACTGTCCATCTGCCTGCCCAGGACCCCTCACCTCTTCCCTTCTCTCTAGACTGACTCCTCCAGTGGGCCGAGGTGGCCCCAAGTGCCATCTCAGTGCAAGGTGACCCAGCTCGGCGAGAGCTGGCCTCTGCTCCTCACTCTGCCATCACCCTCAAGCCACCCAGGGGCGGGGGCTGCGGGAGGGGGACCTGGAATCCCTCCTGCAGCCGCCTGGCCACAGTTCTCGGGGAGCAGAGCCCCTCCAGCCATGCTCACAGGCCCCAGGCCCGGCATAGTCTGGGCATCCAGATCTGCTCCGTGAACCACCCAGCAACCTTGGGGTGCCTCTCAGGGGATCCCTGTTGTTGTCGAGTCTGTGTGGCTTCAGCCTGGGTGCCAGAGCAGAGGTTGGGGTGTGTTGTGGGCCCAGGGTCAGACGTAGCTGAGTTCACGTTGGCATCTGCCGCCTGCTGCCGTGGGATCATAAACAAGCTCCTGCACTGTGTCTCCCCTGTCAGGGTTACGTCAGGACTAAGTGAGGTGGCACGTGTACATTTCTTAGGGTCACGCATGGGACCTAAATAGTGACTCATACGTAACACAGAAGTGAATCGATTGGCTTTGCACTGCTGGGACAAAATTCCCGGCACCCGAAGAGGATGTTTATTGTGGCTCCCGTTCCAGAGGCTTCTGTCTGTGGTGTGCTGGCTCCAGGCAGGAGCATCAGGGCGGAAGGGCCTGGCGGAGTGAAGCTGTTCACCTCCTGGCAACCAGGAAGCAGACAGGAGGAAGAGTGCAGGGCAGAGGGAACCATGGGCCCAGTATCCTCCCCAGGGTCTCCCCCAGGACCCCAGACGCACCGGAAGAGTGCTCTCCTAGCCCGCTCGGTGGTCCCAAGCAGATCCGGTTGGGAAGGGGCTTCACTGTCACGGCTGTAGAGTTTACTTGGAGAGTTGAGGGTGTTACGGAGTGGTATATGTGCTCAGTGCCACTGAACTGTGCATCCAAAATAGTGAAGACGGTAAACCTCACACTGAGTTCGTGTCACCACCACAACACAGCGTAGCAGCTGCTGTTATCACCTGATCAGGGGCCTCCACTCCTCACACGGCGCTGGGGTAAACCATGAAGGGCAGCGGCCTCCTGAGCACAGAGTTCAAGCTCCATGTTGGACCCCAGCAGCCTCTCTCACCATCGTCTCATGAATGCGCTTGTCAGGGGATCCCTTGGGCTAGCGCTAGAGACCCTGGATGCAGCCAGGTGGCCCATTCGAGGGAGGTGACACACAGGACAGGCATAGGAGGTGGTGGAAGGGGAGGACTGGGGCAGGACCTGTGCCTCCAATGCTCCTGAAGGAAGTTGGGTGGGGAGGGGTGGGTGGCAAACGCATGCTCGTTCAGATGCAAGTTCCATGCTCGGAGCTGGCGAGGGGATGGCATGTAATCGTGTGTGTATTTAGGAAGAGCCAGCAGAGAGGGGCTTAAGTCTGCAAGCCAAGTACTGAGGAGATGCGGGTGCTAATTACCCTAATGAGATTGGTACACACTCTATGCTTGGGTTGAAATAGCATCTGCTACCGCATAAATACATGCAATTATTCCTATTAATCAAAAGTAAAAAGGACAGGACTAGGGTTTACTTCCGTGGTGGAACAATTGTCCAGCACACCCAAAGTCCCAGGTCCAACTCTTAGCAATTCAATCACAAAAGAACAACAAAATTATGATCCAACTTCTACAAATCAACACCTGCTCATTTTGCCCAGGTCTTTGTTTGGGGTCTACCAGGAGCCCCGAGCTTGTCTGTTCTTTGTTTCTTTCCAGAACCTCCTTGGCCATCCCCAGCCTCTGGCCCTGCAGTCAGCCCCGTGAGACCCAGAGGGCTCCGCCACTCCTCCGCCTCTGGGTTTGCCCAGCTCCGGCTCTGCTGCATGTGCCAGGGCCCTCTCCTCCTTAAAGGGAAGCCCTGACATTCTCCCCTGCCTGCCTCTCCTTGCACAATACCCCTCGTGGTGCGAACCATTCTTGGGCTTTTTCACAGCATGGCACGTGGATGAACCTTCTGGGCAAAAAAAAAAAAAAAAAATTACTTGAGCCATCTCATGTCAGCAACTCCTGGTGTCACCCCAAAATGCCAGTTCCACAGGCCATGGGGAGATTATAGCTCTCAGCATTCAGTGAACATCAGGCATCACAGATCCGGGGTTTGTTTTCGTGTTTGCAGAGAGCTAAGCCCCCAGCATGTTACAAAACACCACCTCCAGGAGAGGGCATGACGTGAAGATTTTCCCATTGTATTTGACCATGAAATTCCTTACCATTCATCTGGTGGAAGCATTGTGGACAGGAAGTACTGTTCCACCGAAAACACTTTGGGAATCGTTCTCTTACACAAAGACTCTTTAGTCATGTCAAGGGAGATGGATGAGAGGAAATTGTATTAAGCACCTATCGTGCACCAAGCGCGGTGCTGGGCATTTTGTGTGCACAGCGTCTCAGAATTCTCACAGCATCAGAGGAGGCATTACTCCCACTTTACAGATGAGGGAACAAAAGATCACAGAGTTTCCCCAGCCTCGCAGCCCAGCAGGAAGCGCAGTCCCAGCCCACCTCCATCAGAGCTCCTCATGACCAAGCAGGGTGGTGTCAACTGCAGGATCTGGGGAACAGTTTAGAAAAGCTTTTGTGGAGTCAGAGGATGGGTCACGAGCTGTGCTTAGGCTCGAGTCATCTGGAGTTGAGACTGTGCAGGAAAACAACAGAGAAGTCACAAAGTCTCCACCAGGACACAGCCTCAGGCTTCTTCCTGCGTGTCTCTGCCTTGGGCTGATTCAGGGACCGAGCCGGCTCTTCCCGCAGTGCCTCAGCCCCGGCTCACCTCAGCCCGCGCAGTTCTAACCTGCAGCCAGCAACGAGCACCACTGGCGTAGCCTGGAAGATCTCACAAGGCAGCCACACAAACTCTGGTCATGTAGCTAGACAGGGAGCCCGAGGCCCAGAGGGGACGGGATCTGTCCAGAGCCGCATGCAACCAGCTGCAGAACAAGACCGGGCGGAGCTCCTGGGGCACGTGTCATGCCCTTCCCACCCAACAGGAAGGGTCTCCCACCCTCACTGCCTGCAGAAATGCGTTCGGCTAAAATCCATGCCCGTTGGGTACCAGGGCTTGGCCACTTCCTCAGGGGCAGGCCAACTTTATCAGCTCAGCGTGATCAGGAAAAGAGACCCTTGATTTCGAGGACACCAGAGTTTTGGGGAATGGGGTCACATGGTTCTTTCTGTGTCCCCTACACTTGCCTGGAGGAAGCTGCACCCCAGGCTCGCACAGCTGGGTTCCCGGGACATCCACAAGCGACCTGTCCAACAGCAGCACTGTCCTTCCTGCAGCATGGTCTCCCCGGAGACTAAGGCAGACCTCGGTGCTCCCGGGAGTTTCTGTTTGCGGGCACACGTTGTGAATCCTGAATGGGGCTCAGTCCCGCACAGGGAGGCCCAGGGTGGCCAGAGGACGCTGCCCAGGTGACTGTTGCTGAAAGCACTCCCTGCAAATTGTGGGGCTCTGTGAGCAGAAGCGGTTCAATTTCAGCAAATCTCGAAGTCCATGAAACACTTTCTGCAGAGCACACAGTGCTGGCCCTTGGGCCTCTTACTTCCTGGTGAGTGACTGGAATGCAGAGTGACCTGGTGACTGAATGAGTTCATCGCATTAGAGGATTCTTGACCAGAGGTCAGTGAAATGTCAAAAGTGGTCTATGGCAGTTAACAGACTTTGATTTTAAAATGCTCACTCACCCAGGCATGGTGGTGCACGCCTGTTATCCAGCACGTGGAAGCCTGAGGCAGGAGGATCGAGGCATGTTCAAGGCCAGCCTGCGCTACATAGCAAGACCCTGTCTCCAAAAAAACAAAGCAAAACAAAACAAAAAACCCAGAATGTCCATTCATCCATTCAGAAAATATGCAGTGTCTGTCCTGGGCCTGGGGATAGAGAAAGAGCCTGACCAGACGGCGCCACCACTTAGGGAAGGGGTGGGGAGAGCTGTGAGCAATAGCAAGAGGGTGCATGGGTTAGGGACTACAGTTAGGGCTTCACATGCAAGGCCAGTGAGAAGGAGGAGGGACGAGGCTGAGCCTGGGGAGCGGGGACACTGGAGGGGTGGTCACAGGAGCAGCTCACAGGAGTGCAGAGGGAACAGGGTTTGCAAAGGCCCCGGGGCAGTTTGACTCAAGGAAATGGGCAGGGCCTGAGCTGACAGAGGAAGCAAATCGAGAAAGATGGCCTTGGGGTCAGCAGGGCCCTGTTGGCCCCGTGAAGGCAGAGCCGTTGGAGGGTTTTAGGCCGAGCCTGCATCGAGACCCCAGATCACACAGGTGGCCATGCAAGCTGGAGAGCTTCCCAGGCCAAGCAGGGCTGGGGACCGAGCCTCCCGTGCCCTGTCCTCAGTCACTCAGGGCCTGCTCACCAGGGGCATCATGCTGGACTGGCGGGGGGGGGGGGGGCAACGTGGTGACCAGGATGAATCCAACAGCCCCAAGGAGCCCGGGGTCCATCAAGAAGGCAGCATGAACCCCTGGACCCCACAGCAGCCAGCAGCTGTGCCCAGTAAACCTGCAGGGCCCAGGCAGCATTGTGTAATTGGCGCTGGATGGATGCAAAGGCCCCGCTGCAGGGACACTGCCGCGCTCTCCCGTGGCCTTGGCAAAGGAGGCACAGCTATGCGACGCACTCTGCCCGCCCCTCTGCCTGCCAGCACCTCCCTTCCCCATTTCCTGAGCTGCCCGAGCCTCCTGCACCTACAGACCCACTTCCCACGGCTCACTGCCGAGTCCTCTCCTTGCTCCTGAAGCGAATCCTCCGGAGAGGAAACGGGGGGGGGGCTACGCCTGACCTCCAACCCCAGTCATTCAACAAGGGGTGGGGGGCGGGAGCCATCCTCAGTTTCGGCATGTAAGGGGCTGCTGCCAGAGTTCCTAGAGGGGCCTGCTCATCCCAGCCTGCCCAGGGTAGGGGGCCCTGTTTTACAGCCCAAGCTCCCGTGTCTGAAGACCCCTTCCCTACCGAGCAGCCCAGGACAGTCACGGTGCGCTCTGTGGGCGAGGCCTTTCCTCTGGAGCTTTGGAAGCCCACGGAGACACAGACGTCTGTGACATCCAGCAGCAGAGCCATGATTTGTGCCCCCTGAAAGATTCAATGATTGGAGGTGCAGGCCGCGGCGGTATTCAGGGGGTGACACCTCTTTGGGGGCCTTGGGTCACCAGGCTATGCTCCCAAAAGTGGTTCCCAGCAGCCCCTTGCTGCCCTATGAGACCATGGTCTGCAAAGCTGACCCTCCCCCTCACTGCCTCCTGGCTTGAGGTGTGACCAGTGCTTCTTCCCCAACCCCATCCACCGTGGGGTCCCCACTGGCTGTGCCCAGCCAAAACCCCGCCCTTGAATGCTGGGCCTGAGTACCACACAGACCTCTCCCTTCCAAAGCAGCCCATGTGGGGACCTTGGAGAAACAGCCTTGTCCTCTGCCATGGACAGAATGAAGCCGTTAAGACAGTTCAGAGGGGAAATGCGGTTGAGTCTGGAAAGTAAAAAGTACAGTGAGTGTGTTCTTTGACTTAGGGTCACTTAGGCCATTGAATTCTTTACAAAAAGAAGTGCAAAGACTCATATGCAAGGCTGTTCATGGGAGCATTATTTGTAAAAAATAAAGCAGCAGATGTAACCTGAATAACCACCAATAAGAGGTTAGTGAAATAAGCCAGTCTCTACCCAGTGGAATCGTCTTCGCCTTCCAGAGCCTTCCAGATATCAACATGGGGTTTTTCCATGAGAAGTCTTAACAGCAGCAAAAATCAGGCAATTAGATGGCCCTTGTGGAATGGTCACATTTATGTGAAAGAAAAGAAAAATATGCACTGAAAAGGTTAGAGAAATAACCACTGATGGGGTCACAAGTCACCCGCATCTTTAAACAGTTTTGCTTTTTTAAATGTTTTGTAAGGAGTGATTTTTACTTTCAAATTGAATTTTGTTTCCCATTATTTAAGAGATGTTAAACAAACCCTTGTCCAACAAGCCAGATGAAATGTTTTTACTCAAAAAATGTTTTTTTCCAGTTTTGTTCTGGTCCATTAATTTTAGAACCCACAGAGGTTTGGTTCAGGTTCCAACTGATCCACTTGGGTTTTGTTTTGTTTAAAAACAAAAATCACTTTGATTCCATTTGAATTGCACTTATAGAAAATTAATTTCGGGGTTTGGTTCCAGATTTGGCTGGTTGTACAGTCGGTTCCTATTCTCAACCCACGGCCCAAGGCAGCTCGAAGGGTTTCTCAGAATTCCCACATTACCCCTGAGTGGCTGGAAGGCAGGCCAGCAGGCAGAGCCAGAGCCTGGATTACCCAGAACACTGCTGTCCCTCTGCCTGGGGGATGCAGAAGGGCGTCATGGCTGGGACAGTTCCAGAAGGGCCATCGCCCTGACCACAGCATAGCCAGAACCCCATCTCCCCTGTGCTACTCCCCTCCGCCTGCTGCTGGCTCGACTTCCGGTCACTGCCCAGCTGGACCTGGGCCTCCTGCTCTCCCAGGCAGCTTGCCCTGGGCCAGGGAGCCTGTGGTAAAACGCTGCCCATCTGGAGGATCTTTGGGGCGCAGTGCTCCCGTGGGAAATGACTTGCCTGGGGACCCTGAGGGTGGGGACCAGAGCTGCTCACCAACCAAGGTGCACCTTGATCCAGATGTGACGAAGGTCAGAAGGGACCCAGAGGGGAGTGCGATGGGGTGTCTCTGAGCCCAGTGAAGAAAGTGTGGTTTCAGAACGGCATCTTTCTTGGGCAGTGTTTCCAACTGCATCTCATTTTCTTTATTTGTGAACAAGCAAGGGGAAATTGCATCTGCCTCGTGGGGTTTGGCCCGGGCATGGCATCAAGCAGCCTTCCACATTGGCCGGCCTTGGTGCCTGGCCCCAAGCAGAGGGGCGGGTGCCAGCGGGAAGGAGCAGGCCAGGAGGAGCCCGGGTCTGCAGATTGTTTAGAGACCATGGCAAAGCTGACTAAAGTCCAGGCTGCTTTTTATTATCCCCACACTAACATGTCCAAAAACGCCGGTGATGAATACCCTTTGTCATCCGTGTCCGCCACCCCTGTCCTGGGCCCCTTGCCGCCTGCTCCAGATTACACACTTGGAAGCGACAGCCAGGGCCGTGGTGCGGCCGGAGGGGCTGGACCAATACCTAATGGGCACTCGTGTATATGCAACAGCCGTCCCGCCTGCCGCTGAGGACCCCAAGCTGCAGCGCCACGGTGGAGAAGTCTCCAGAGATTGACCAGTGGCTGTGACCTCAGTTCCCCTGTGACACTTACAGAGGGCTTTGGCACACCCTATCCGCATTCTCCTGCCATCCCTGCCACACGGTAGGCAGGTGTGATAATGCCCATTTTTCAGATGAGGAGACAGAGGCCGGCAGGTGAATCAAGCAGTGGCCCAGGGTTATTGATGGGGTTGAGACCCCGTGCCGGCGGCCCCTCTCCCCGTCAGTCTGCTGCAGGAGACCACAGACCCAGCCACTGCCTCTCAGTGGTGACTGGTGCGGAGGGGAGAAGGGGAAATACACTGGCTTCACACCCAGAGACGCCCATTCATTCCGCATCCAGGCCTCTCCAGAGCCTCCAGAGCCAGGCTCATATTGACAGCTCACAGCAGAGCAGCAGGCCTTAGGGAGGCAAAGCTCGCCTACCTGCTGAGCTGGACACGCTAGAGGCAGGGCCACGGTTAAACCCTGGTCACCTGGAGGCTCAGCCCTGGGCCTCTCCTGTCACCCTGGCCCTGACCATAGGGCAGGGTCGACAGCACAGATCCCCGGAGACAGTGACAGTTCTGAGCTTCCGAGCAGGGCTGTGTGGGCGAAGGAATGACGAGGCCCTGCTTCTGGGGATCCCCAGTGGTTGAGCTGGTGGAGAGACATGCCTGGAGCTTCCTCCGCACAGCCCAGCCTTTTCCCAGGTCCCTTGTGTGAACAGCACCCAAAGTTCCCAGGGACACTGAAATGACCACACCCGCCCGTGGGTCCTCTAAGCTTGTGTCTTCCGGCACTGGGATTCTTTGTGCATTTGTTCACCCCGTGCCATCATGGCTGTGAATCACCACCTTTGTCATCATGGAGATGGGAGTAACGGGCTCAGGTTAAGAATTTGAAAGATGCTGAAGGGAGGCCTTGAAACAGCTGTCACCAAGGGAGGTCATTGTACAGATAAGCAGAAGGAGGACGTTTCTGGGCGAGGGAGGCAGGGAGCTGGAAAGAGAGACTTGGCCTCCTCAGAGAGCTGGGGGCCAGGAAGATGCTAAGGCCATCATGGTGGAGGGCAGCCACCTGGAACACAGAGCAGGAGACAGGCCGGGTCTGGGGCCGGATGTGGCTCTCCAGGAAGGCAACCGAGGGAAACAGCAGCGGGGCCAGAGGAGAATGGCTGTCCCGGGCCCCCAGGGCTCTGGGTCAACTTGGCAAACACCGCTGTGCTGACAGTTTGTCCCTCGGGCACCCCGTGGTCCTCTCTCCCCCCTTGCCTCCTCTCTTCTGCCCCAGTCTCCTCCTGCTGCCTGATGATCTCCCTTAATCCTTCCTCCAGTACCAACCTGCTGGAAATGAACCCCTCACTTGTGAACGTGTGGGAGTCTCCGTTTTGTCTGAAATGATTGAAGGTATTTTTGTTGAGTGCAGAACTCCTGGCTGACCATTTCCTGCTCCCGTTAGCTTCTGAATACCTGGTTTCTGACGGGAAGTTGGCTGTTGGGCTTGTCTGTAGCAGAAACCGTGCAATGTCTGAGCTGCTGTCTCACTTACTTCCCTGAACCTTGTGGTACAAAGACACATCCACTTTCCTAAAATTACTCAAGTTTGTCTTTCTTTACAGCAGAGTCGCCTCTGTGTGTAAATACCACATTTTCTTTACCCATTCATCTGCTGGTGGACATATGGGCCACTTCCAAGCTGTAGCTGTCCCATAGCTGTGCTCTAAATACGGGTGTGAGTGAGGTCTTTAGCTCTCTTGGGACGATACCTGGGAGGGAAATAACTTTTAGACAATAGTCTTCTTTCGTAATTTGGCTATTAATTCTTACATCTAAACAGGATTTTTAAATTGATTTTTCACCTGGTTATGAGTCATATTTTCCTACTTCTTTGCATTCCCGATCATTTTTATTAGACACTAGGGACAGTGAAATATATGTTGATGAATGCTGGACTTTGTTATATGCACTTCAAGAGCATAGGCTTTTGTTTTGGTGGGCAGTTATATAATTTTGGACTACTTTCGTGTTATTGGAGTGATTTCTTTTAAGCTTTGTTATGACCTCTCAGAAGCAACCTGTACCTCGGGGCTAATTCAATGTCACTGAGAAGATGTGGCCCTTCTGGGTACCCCTCCCAGAGCCTGTGAGTGACAACACTCCTCTCCCCTGCTGTGGGGTCACAAGTATCCCGTCCTCATGTGAGCCCTGGACATCTCTTGACCTCTGCTTTCCAAGGACCCTGCCTCAGTCATGGGCTTTTCAGCTGCAGGGGCCTCTCCAAAGAGCTCAGAGCCCTCGCTGTCCTCTCCCTGCAGCCCCCGCCTCCTGCCCACACACTCACGATGTCTCTCTGCAGGCGCCCACCTGGCCTCCGGAGCTTAGGCGGGTGGTCAGCTTGCCTGCCATGCCCTGCCGCGCTGCATCCTGGCCACGCCGATCCTCTCAAGGACCGTGGCCCTGGTCTGCCTGTTGTCCACTGCCTGTCTATGGAGTTTGCCGTTTCACACTTGTGTACAGCAGGAGGCATTTCCCAGAATGCTGATATTCCCAGGCAGCTCGCAGGCCCTCCCTGGGATGCCTCGGGCGGGAATGGGGCTGAATCAGTGTGCGTTTCCATTGCCCGTCTTGTTGCTCCGTCGATAATGTATTGGCAGCAAGAACAGATTCTAGAATGCCAGCTCTGCCTCTCAACAGCCAGACATGATGCTGCCCACCATCAGGGAAGCACCTTATGTGGCACAAGAGGAGGCAGACTTGAAGCACAGTTGGTACTGCTGGGGCTCAGTGACTGACACTGAGGTGGTTTTCACAGATGACGCAGCAGCCGGGACGGTGCCACTTACTCTAACAGGACAGTGGAAGCTGTGGCACATGGCCTTGGGTTCAGGCTGGAAGACGCTGTGTGAGACGCACAGCAGGAAATGCCACGCAGGCTGCTGGACTGGGTGGAAGGAGAACTCTGGGCCACGGCTGTCAGACCTCACAGGTGCGGGGTGGGCGGGCCACTGTTAGCCTCCAAGAGACGCGACCGAAACATACCATGGATATTTCAGTTTAGAAACCCATTACCTGGAAGACACATTGCCACTAATGCCCCTCAGAACACAACACCTTGCTTCAAACACAGCCATCTCACTGCTGTCACCACTTTCTGAAGCAGCTCTGGACGCCTTTCTCCAGTGTCTTTATGAGGTGTGATCAAAAAAATGGTGACTGCTGCTGCCCCGTGCCATCAACAAAAAGGCAGCTCTGAAAACACCACCCACCCTGGGTCCTCACCCACTTTACCATGGGGTCTGTGCCATGAGACTTCTGGCTCTTCCCCAGGGTCCAAATGACCATGGAAGGGATGCTGTGAAGCAATTCAAGACAATGAGGCAGCCAGGAGAGCCCAGCTGAAGACCCTCAGGAAAGAGGACTCCAGGGCTGCTGCAGAAAGGGTTGGGTGAGATGGGATGAGTGCATGCCAAGCCAAGGGGGAGTTACTGGCAATGTTCCTGATACTGTGACACATTTTCTAATAATCTCAATATTCACCATATCCGTCAGTCACACTTTTTAGGGGTTTGTCTATTCCCTTAGGTTCTGCATTCTTAGAACCTGGCAGGCATGGCATGCTCTCCTCACTGTGGCCCCACAGTGCTTGGTACCTGGACAGGTACATGGCAGCTGCCCCTGAGCACCAGCACCCAGGAAGACCACAGAAGACTCTCTTTCATGTCTCGAAGCAGCCTTGCCCTCTGGGTGTCTTAAGTGTCCTTGTTCTGGTTTGTTTTTCTGATTCCAGGCAGACTTTTCACATTAGTACGTTAAGTCATCGGCAGAAAGTCACGACCCTCCTTTTCACAATAGGGCTGTGTCATGTCAACCCCGAGGTCCTACCCCGGAGCTGGAACTGGGACCAGCAAGGCTGGAGGCCATCTATCTCCCTTCCAGGGGCTGCTGTCCAGGGCTTGTCCAGGATGCCCAAGGGAGCCAGTGCCTTTGGAATGTCACAGACCTCACGTGACCCTGAGGCTCTCACAGCCTCCCGATCAGCCCCTGAGCTAAATGTAAGTGGTGCTCAAAGAAGGGAAGAGCTGAATCTGTTTTAAAAGATGGAACATTTGAAAGCCTTGGAACCCAGAGACCTTATGTGAAATCTCGGGCAGAAAACTTCAGTTGTTGGCACAAGCTTTGTTCTGGAATCCGGACCCAAGTTCTGGGCCCCAGATTCATTGTACAATATCGATAAATCACTTTCCTTCTCCAGTCCCTTCTCTCCCTCTAAAACTGAGCAGACTGAGCCTGGTGACCTCGAAGTACCCTCTCTGTGTTGGGCAAGGTGCTCTGTAAGCCCTGCTCCCCTAGCACTGGGGGCTGGAGGAAGGGACCTGGTTCCACAGGGACAGCACCTGTGCAGGGGCACCAGGAGAGATCCCGTAGGGGAAAATAAAAAGCCCAGCTTGGACTTCACAGCAGAAACAGAGCTTTATCTTGGAATGAATCATGTACGTCTGGCCTTGTCTTCTCAGGATGAAGAAACAGGGTCCCGAGAGGGCGTTGAGTCAGCCAAGGTGGAAGAGAGGGTCCACGTGGCATCTGCCCCAGCCCCTCCCCAGCACACGTCACCCTCAATCCCATCAAAGCGCTCGGGGCTACCCCTCCCTTGGCACCGCCTGGCGTCTGCAGCCCCACTGCCTCTGCAAGGCACATTCCTGCACCGAGGGGATTAAAGTGACATTGCAATGCCAGCTCTCCCTGCCCATTGGCAATCGCCCTGGCTCCAGGAGCCCAGCAGCCCGCGGTGTGGAGCTCCGGTTGACAGAACCGGCTTGAGCCCACATGCCCAGAGTGGTCCACACCCCTCTCCCCAGCAGGCCGAACCCCCAGACCAGACCTACAGTGGGGCACTCTGCGTTGGGTGTCACCCTGTAGCCTCTCTGGGCCAGTGCTGTCCCTGTGCCTAGCCAAACTCCAGAGAGCCACAGAGACCCCGGTGCTTCGGGGTCACCAGGGCTGGGTGCTGGCTCAATGCTGGTCCCAGTCACCTCTTCCTGCCCTCCTGACCTTGCGCCTAGATGACCTCATGCAAATAAGAGGGAGGCGGTGTGTCACCTTGCCACCCTGGAGCACAGCGTCCACTTTCACTGGGTGTTTGCACAAGACTGATGTCCCAGTCTCCCTCCAGTACAGATGGGGTGGATGTTGGCACCCTAAGGTCAGCACCCAGCCACCCTCTGAGGGTGGGACGGAGGCTTCAGAAATACCGGCTGCTGGGGAAGCCTCCACGGGTGGAGGGCCTGCCTGCATCCTGGGTGGGAACGGCTGGGCCTGGCTGGCTGCCCTGTGGAGTAAAGGCCGAGATTTTGGGGAGAGGCTAACACTGGCCAAACTGTGTGCTGGGAAAAGAGAGAGTGTGGTGTGGGGGAGCCCTGGTTAAGATCGCAGCCAAAGAATCAGGGAGAAAGCCTGGCGAAGGGAAGTTCGGGAATTTATGCGCTGTTCAACCCTCAGGCTTCTTCTGAAGGTCCTCGGTAAAATCCACCGTGCGCATGTTTCCTGGGAAGTGTGTGCAGGTGCAGAGTCCTTGGGACTGGAGATCTTGAGGCTAAGCCACAGTGCACTAGTCACCTACCGCCACAGTCCCAGTGGGTAACAACCAAGCCTGAGCTGCCACGGGCAGCAGCGTTTATTGCTTGTAAACCTGGGGTTGGCCAGGGTTGGCCAAGAGGCTCTTCTGATCCAAACTGGTCTCATAAACATGTCTGGGTGTGGCGAGGCGTCAGCCTTGTGCGGCTGCGGAGTGTCAGCTGGAGCTGTGTCCTCCAGCAGAGGCGGGGTCAAAGAGCTCAGACTGAAACGCTGGTTCCCGTCTCTGCTTACTGCAGATCTGTCCGCATCACTTCAGCCAGGCCGAGTCAGACAGTGGGGCAAATGCTTTACTTCTTAACGGTGGTGACTGACAGCACTCAGGTGGTGGCTGTTCCACCCGCCAAGGTGACTTGGGGTGGGGTCCCCAGCTGTGCTTCAGTGAACAAGGAACATGCATGAAAAACAAGCCTTCTCTGTTTTAAGACACACGATGTTGGGGCTTTTGTTACTGCAGTAAACCATTACTAATATTGTCGTTAGTAATCGTCATCACTAATATAACCAGCCCTGGTTTGATTGCTTAGAATGTTTCAGGTTCTGTCTTAAAAACTCGGTGTGTTTGGCATTTACTCGTGCGTTGAATATTGAATGTCTCTTCTGTGCCAAGACTGGATTTAATGCAGCCTTTTACCCCCCAGCAGGGAGGGTGTATCTAAGTGTCACTATTTGTGTCAGGTCTCCGTCCAGCCAATGGTGGAACAGGGCATCAGCCCGTGTCCATTAGATGCTGATGGCCACGCACCCGGCCACTCTGTGCTCCTCTGTGACTGACACTGCAAGTCACTTGCCCCAATGGATTTAATACCATTGCTGGCCTGGGTCAGGGCAGTTAAGGCGGGAGGGTCTCTCCTTGGTCCACACCCCGCCCTACTCCTCGCGCAGGGCTGTTAGAGCACCAGCCTCAGTGTCCTCACCAGAGATTCGTGCTCCCCAGAGGGACAGCTTTTCTCTCCCCAGGATCAGCCCCTCCAGCCAAGCTGCAGGGGACACATTGTTCAGCGCAGGTTTGGCAGCAGGAGCCCCCGGAGCCCCCGCCAAGCTTGACCAGATTTCATTCCTGGGAGGAGAAGTCAGGGCAGGGAGACAGGACGCGAAAGGCTTGAGCCAAACCGAGGTGGAAAGGGTGAGCGGAGAAAGAAGGGGCAGTGGGCCGGCCTCCTCTTCCTTCCCCAGGAGAGAGCCACGGAGGGAGGGGCTGGTGAGGGGGCAGAGCCTCGGGAGAGCGGCCCGCTCTGTCCAGTAGGGCTCCTTCCCATCTGCCCTCCGGAGGGGAACGTCCAGCATCTAGTCTGCTGGCCACTCGATTAGAGAAGATTCACAGAGAAGCTTACTAACCTCCTTCTTCAAAACCCACTGAACACAACAAAAAGAAAACCCCTCTCAGGGAGCTTAGGAAAGAGGTGTGGGGCTGAGATGGGAGGCTCCGCTCTGCTCGGAGTCACTGACCTTTCCGCAGGAGAGTAGGGGCAGGGACAGGAGGGCCACGCCCAGCCATGTGACTGGTGTCACAGCTGAAATGGAGTCAGAAGTGACTTGTGTGTTTTCTGGAGCTGGGGACTTTGTCCTGTCTCTCTCTCCTCCCCTTCTCTGGTTGGATTCATGGGACTCCTAGACCCAGCAGAACAGAAATGTCAAGCTACCTGATGATCAGAAACGTCTGCCCTTGGCAGTTACGAGGGAAACACGAACTTGTATCCCATTAGCCTGGGGACATTTAGAGGCAGGTTTTTTGTTACAGAAGCTAAAACTGCCTTAAGTAAAACAGCTAAAATCCACATTGACTGCATTCAGCGGAGCTTTCACCGGAGAAAAATAGCAAGAGAAGTTCGAGTCCCTCGAAACCAAGAGAAAATATTCCAAAGATAATCCCAGAGGGGAGAGATGGGCTGAGGAGCCCACGGCGCCCATTCAGACTCTTTTCCCTAGGGCAGAGGGCAGGGGCAGGGGTGGAGAACGCTGTCCGTGCAGAGCTGTACATCGCCAACCCTGCGCCAGGCAGCCAGCTAGCGCTCGAACGCCTGGGAGCTGAGGTGGAAGAGAGAGGCAGCAGTCCGAGCCCTAAATGGTGGCTGGCCAAGGCAAGGACTCCAGTCCCCGTGCCTCCCTGGCGACGCACCTCAGTTTCCTGCCAGGGGCTACTTGAAAAGACAGGGCAACGTCTCCCCAGGGCAGGGCGGATTTAGGATTCTGAGAGGAGGAACTCAAGGGGAATCCAGTATGAGCCCCACCCATCTCCCTCCCACTCACCTGTATCCCTGATAAAATAACAAGCCAAAGTCATTTCACTGGGGAGTTTCCAACCCAGGGTGGAAAAGATTGAACCCAGGAAGAAGTGGCATCAAGATGTTCACTGTATTCCATTGAGAACACAATCAGGAGGACAGAGAGCAGATGTAATGAGTAAATAAAAGGCGGATAACAATGACAATGAGACAAAACAGTGAGACAGCGTGCTTAGGAAAACCAAGGAGATTCACGCACGCATACTGGACGTTCCTGAAGAAAAGAACAGAACAGCAAGGTAGAAACATAGTCAGAGATATTATAGAAGAAAATTTTTCTGAATTTAAAAAAATGCCTCATATATATATTTAATATGTCCTGGAATTTTGATGGAGAATATTCAGACCATAAAATGTGGAAGTACCCTAAAGAAAAAAGCCGATTTAGCCTCCAACTTCTCTTTAGCTTTTAGTGACAAAAGGTATGCTAGCAACAAAATTCCTAATATACTAACTATATCCTCAAACTTGATGACCAACCTAGTTGTCTTTCATGTCTGGAACAGTCACTGTATGAATCAGTTTCATATCACAATACTATCATGAAATACCTGAGATAACACATAAGAATAAAAAAATTGAGGCATGGTGACACATACCTGTAATCCAGCACTCAGGAGGCTGAGGCAGGAGTATCTCTGTGAGTTTGAGGCCAGCCTGGGCTATATAAGCAAGGTCAAGGTCAGCCTGCACTACATAGTTAGGCCCTGTCTCAAAAAAAGAAAAGAAAAGAAAAGAACAGAAAAGAAAAGCAATGAGCTGTGTCCCCAGGAATTCTGAGGCAAAAAATTCAAGGGGAATCTGCTGTCAGCCCCAGCTGATTCTCTCCTCCCACCTAGCTGTGTCCCTGATAAAATAACAGACAAAAGCAAAATACTTCCTAAGTGAAAACTATACTTAGGCCTCAATCCAAGATGACAAAGATTGACGATAATGATAAAATCATCACAGAAAACAGCCTCGGGGCAATGTTAGGGCCACAGTTCTGAAGGCTCAGGATGCTGGAGGGCCCAGCCCCGCCTCAAGTAGCTCTGCCTCGGGCCTCTGTTGGAGATTCTGGATGGCAGTGCGGGCGACGTGGGGTCAAGAAAGCTGCTGGCCTCATGAACCAGGAAGCAAAAGAGAGGACAGGGGGAGAAAGAGACCTGTGTCCCCCAGTCCCTGGCGAGGGCACGCCCCTCAATTACCTGAGTACCTCTCCTGAGGCCCCATGGCCTACAGGCTCTGCCCCCCAGTGCCATGCTCTGGGGACCACGCCTTTCCCGCATGCACCTTTGGGAGCACCTGGCACCCACCAGCACCCACCCAGATGCAGAGAATGCAGCACTGAGAATGCAGAGTTGCTTGTGAGCTGCGGTCCCCGCCCAAGGTCCACCAGTGGGGATCGTGGCCACACAAGGCGTGTAAATGCCCAAACCACAGCGGTGTAAGAAGAAACAGCTTGGCCAGTGGCCAGGAAGGGAAGGGTGTGGGGAGAGGCTCACGCGCCCTGGGTCTGCCCCTCTCGGGGAAAGGCTATGGGATGGGCTGAAGGTGGTAAATGGCAAAGTCAGGGGGAGAGCGCCGTTCGAAGTCTAAGGGAAACCGAATTAAACAGACCGAAAACCTTCCAAGCCTTTGTCAGGTGAGAGAAGGGGGAAGAGAAAAAGCAAAAATACAGCAAAACAGAAATCAAGGCAATTTTTTTTTATTTAAAAAAGAGACTAAAACAAGATGGCAGCCTTAGACGACGATGTCCCCAGACCAACCTCAGGAGGGCAGTTTTCCGAGGTGTGGGTGTTGGGTGTGTGCAAAGCACAGGAAAGCGGCGTTCTGTGCCCCACGCGGGTCCGACAGCTAATGATCAGCATGCGTCTTCAGTGTGCTTCTCACACACGGGCGTCCGGGAAGCCTTTCACAGAAACTGCTGACCACGGTTAGCCCTGAGGAGAGGCGGGGACGGAGCGTGAGTTCCTCCCAGAGCGGAGAGCACAGAAAATAGCAGCACAGCTGTGTGAGGCGCGACTTCACCTCTGAGTGTAACACAAAGTGCGGACAGCAATGCTGTCGGGGAGGAGCCAATTCACCAGAGAGGCTGAGAGAAAGTTCCAGAAAGTGGGTGGCACAGGGGCCTGAAAGAAGCCCATCATGTCCTGAGATGACAGAGCGGAAAGGAGGTGTGACTGTCACCACGCTGTGGGCCATGAGGACACTGGGGCAGCCCTGTGTGGTGTTGGAGCTGAGGACGGGTAGCTCTGCTCCTGGACCATGCCTGGAGTCTGGGCAGGACACCTCCTCGGGGAACCCAGGGCTCGGGTGGCTGCAGGGCCCCACTGGTCCCCTGCTCCACTGTGTCCCCTGCTGCAGGGCAGCCAGGCCTGGGGAGCAGGCAGGGCTGGCAGCGGTTTCACAGCTGCAGGACGCTCAGGTCTGTCTGCGCCATCTGCTCGCTTCTCCCGCTCTCTGCAAAGAGCTCTCCAAACCTCTTCCCTCTTCTCTCCTTTCTCAGTTCCGCAGCAGCATCAAAGCAAGGCCATGCTGCTCTAGAGTCACTCACGTCTCTGCTGCAGGGTGACCAGGTGCCCCACGGGGTTTTCAACTGTTCTGAGCTCTAAAGAAAAGATCAGATAAGCACCAGGCAGCTCTGTGCCTGAGGCCAGCTCTGCACATGGAGGTGGCACCGACTCCAGCCAGGGCCATGGTGCCCCAGCCGGTCTGCTGGGTGCCTTAGCAGTTGGCTGCTTCCCTGCCCAGGTCCCCGGGGTCACCTCACCTAAGCCTGGCTGGACACTTGGGCGCTGGCCTCTGTAAAGTCCCCTGGAGAGGGAAAGATTATGGGAGCCCTGGCCAGACCCCCAGATGCGCCTGCCAGGGCGGGCTCCTCCTCACAGCCCAGAGAGCTCCAGTGGCTGCCCAAGCTCCGCCCCTGGGGTGGCCTCCCCTCGGCCAGCATGACGAGCACTGTCCTGGAAACAGTTCCTTCCTGATGTCCAGTCTGGCTGCGTTGAAGCTGTGTAGGAGCCAGGCCCAGGGGAAGGGCTGCAGCCCCAGAAGGAGGGGACAGGAGCACACCGGAGTCCCATCCCACCCAGGGAGGAGACACGGAGGTCGTGGGCAGAGGTGCAAAAGCTGCCCATGGTGTGGGTTAAACACAGACTCTGGCAGATCGGATGGGGCCGGGGGTGCTGGACAAGGGGCAGGGAAGTGTCAGTCGGGCCGTCCAGCCTCCTCTGTGCACCTGGTCCCGGGGCAGGGGGCTCCCAGCCTCTCCCCCGTCCCATCGCCACACTCACTGAAGTCAACTGGCAAGAGCATCACCCTGACACCAGCCTGGGTGTTAGGGTATCAATGTGTGGATTCCAGCACGCCAGAGGCTGAGGCAGGAGAGTTGCCATGAGTTCAGGACCAGCCGGGGCTACGTAGCAAGACCCTGCCTCAAAAAAAAAAAAAGAGAGAGAGAAAGACTCAGAATCCATGGTGCTGGATCAAGGGCATGTGCTGTAGTTTTGTCACTTAGGGAGTGGAGTAAGCAGCAGCAGCTCCTAGTTCTCTGTGTGCCCTGCCAGGACTGTCCCAGCGCAGCCTCAGGACCACATGGGGCCCCGGTTCCTTTGGGACAAAGACAGTGCCTGAGGTCAGCAGGCCAAGTGGGGACTTCCTGTGTGTCGGCTCCAATCCTGAGCTCATACATGTAGCAACTGAGGCTCAGAGCAGGCAACACACACACACATACACACACACGCACATACACACACACATGTGCACACACACACCTGCACATGCAGGCATGCACCCATCTCCTGGGTGACAGCTGGGATTCGAACTAGGTCTGTTGGGCTCAGAGGTCAAAAGCTACTCACTTCTCCGCCTCCCTGGTCCTCAGGTGCCCCCCACGGGGCAGACACTGCCAGGGCTCGGTGCAGACCCTGCCCCCCAACTCCTTTCTAGACCTCAACACACTGCCACGCCCACTTCCCTGCCCTTCCACTAGTTAGGAGGAAAGAAAGAGATTGTTACTTGCTTGTTATTTCCTGGGCATTTCTACCTCAAACGCCGAAGGCTGGGTAGTATGACTCCTATCGTAGACTTAGGGAAACTGAGGCTTGGTGTCTTAGGCCCAATACCAAGGGCCTAGGAACCAGGTGATCACCGCTGAGCTCCGTGTCAGCCCACCCCAGCTCCAGGGCATATGGCCCAGTGCCAGAGACTGGAGAAGCCGTTGCCCAGCTGGAAAATGGGGAGGGGGCACAGCCAGACAGCCCCCAGGTGGGAGCCAGGAGGGATGGTGAGGGCAGGTGAGAAAAGTCTTTCTGGAATCTAAGCTGGCAGACTTGGAAAGCAAGCATGGCCACCATCCAAGCCGTGGGCTCTCGGCGTTGTTTTCCAAATTCCTATCAGAATCCCTTAATTGAAAGGGATTGAAAGCAGGTCATTACGTCCCAAGCAGCAGACAGTGAGGACCAAGTTTTCCGTCTGCCCAAAGCCGGCTGAGAAAGGGGAGGAGGGTTCCTTCCCCGTGAACCAAGAGATGGTGCCCTGGGGGTGGGGGCAGGACTTGGGCTCTGAAAGATGTTTCCCGATTCTGGAGCGGAAGACGGAAGGTGTGAATCCTGCCCGCCAGGAGCCTGGGGTGGGGGCCGCGTGGAGGACTCAGGTTGGGTCACTGGGGTAGGAAGGGATGCAGAAGGGGCCCCGGCAGGCAAGGGGACAACAACATGGGCAAAGTCTTCCTGGGGTGGAAGCGAACCGGCAGTGAGGAGGGGCAGGGTGTGGGGTGTGAGAGGTGCTCGCCACCTCAGTCTAAAGCAAGACGGGGTGCAGGCTCCTCGGCTCTGGAAACCAAGGGAGATTTTAAACCAAGCAGTGGCTGAAGCAGGAAGCCCCTGCAGTTGGCCACTTAAGGGACAGCAAGGGATGGGAGCCAGCAGGCAGCAGGGCCGGGACTGAGCTCTGCCGTGGAGTGGACACAGGAGTCGTGGGCGGGAGTCACGCCGAGATCACACCCAGCTCTCGGGGTTCCCACTCCCAGACAGAGAAATCCGGTGGAGGTGAGGGTGGCTGAGACGTCAGTGTGGAAACCGGCTCTGGTTGTGAATCAGAAGCCCCTGACTGAGTGCCACGGGGCTGGGCTTGGGCCGTGAGACCCCGAGAGGCCATTTCACAGTGTCCAAGCCCAGTGCTGGACTAATAATGGTCGGCGCCGGCTCCGCGGCTGTAACTGTAACAGGACGGGTGGGGGCGGGCGATTGGTTTGACTCAGATGGCGTTAATCACTGTCTAATCACTGTGGCACTCCAGGGTCTGGCTCACTCACAGAGGCCCGCCCTGCCCGAGCGGAACACCCTGCTTACACACGGCAGAGAGCTTCAGGTCAGCTGCCCTCTCTCAAGCTCATCCAACCAATAATTCTGGGCTAAATTCTTTTTCTGATCAAAAAGAAAAATGAAATGAATAGTATAAAAGCCTCTTGCCATTCTACTACCCGAAGAAAAACGCCATTCAGGGAGCCGTGTTTCCCGCTTGCGCCAGTCGGGATCCCATTAAACACACGGGTTCCTTAAGATCCCCGCTCCGTGCTGTGGAGGGGGCCTCGTCCCATGCCGGGAAAGAGCCTCGGGAAAGGACTCCGACCGTCTCAGCTCTGGTTATTTCTGAAGACAGCTTCCTAAGAGTGCACTGATGAAGTCAGGGGCGTTTGCAAGGCGTTGGAGAAATGCTGTCCAATTGCCCTCTGGAGCGTTTGTTCCCACTTTTGTCACCTGTTGTCCTTTGCCAACACTGGGTGTTAGCACTTGAGCCAAACCCCCGCTGGGAATGGGAGCTTCCAGGGTGGGGTGGGGGGCACCAGGGAGGCCCAGGAGGAAACCATGCTGTCGGAGCACGTGTGACTGCAGAGACCGTCTAGGTAGGAAACAGGACAAAGGTGCCCTGGCCCCCGTTCGTTTTCTCCCCCCAGATCATAAACTCTTGCAGCTACTCCACTCTGCAGAGCAGCGCAGCTGCAGACGGTGTGAGTGAGACAGGGTGGCCAGATCCGGAAGCCCCCGTGTGGCTCAGAGTCACGTTTCCTGAGCCCTGCTCGCTCTCATTTCTTCGCCCCCGCATCTGGAGAAGTAGGTGGACAGGACAGTGTGCGCCTATCACTCAGAGAGTGGACCTGCGTGTGACAGCCAAGCTGCCCTGCATACACCTGGAGAAGTGGGCGCACGCTGGGCCCCTCCCCCAGGCCCTCTCTGCTCCACTCCCAGCCTCATGAACTGGACCCTGTTGCTCTGCTGTGCTTGTCCACCACGGTGCTCCTGCCTGGGGGTCAGCTGACCACACAACGAATCCCCTGGAACTGCGATCCTGCCGTAGGAGGCCATTGTCCCCAAAACACAATGCACTGAAACTCACAGAATCCAGGTAGTCACTCAGCTAGGAGTTGGGTGAGCAGGAACTCGGACCCCACTGTCTGACTTCTGGCTGTCAGGCCTCTTTGCTGTGTAGAGAATCCCTTTTCACAATAGATACATAATAATGAGTCAAATTAAATAGCAATACCTTGAACAGTGCCCAAGATGCTAAGTATGGAGTCTGCTTGAAGCCTCAGCATTCAGCAGGGATCACAATTCAGTGCCTCAAGTGGCAAGAAAGCACTTTGTAAAGAGCCTGGGTCGTGCAGAGTTCATCTTAACGGGGACCATATTGATGATGATGTGGGAGAGTGAAAAGCCACTGAATTAATCCTTTCTGTTAAAACTAACAGAAAACCCAGCTTCATGCAGTTATGAGAAAAATAAATAAATTTATCGTAGCTGGTACCTGACAGCTTCAGGTACCACTGGGCCAGAGCCTAACCTGACACCATCGAGGTCCTGTCACTCTGTCCCCTCTCTGCTCAGTTTGCCTCTACAGCATTCTTTTCTTTTTCCTTCTGGTACCGGAGATTGAACTCACACCTACATCATTCTTTAGATGAGCCTGCCTTGTGTGGCAGACACGAAGGCTTCTGCCAGGCCTGTCTGTGTGCAGAAGGAAGGGAGAGCCACCTTCCGACACCACGGCTCAGGATTCCACAGCACTGACCGCGACACCACCGAAGCTGCGAAACAGCAGCCTAAAGAGATCTACACCCGCCCGCTCCCTGGGGACCGTGACAGGAGGGCCTCCGGCTTCTCCAGAGATGGGGCGCTGTGCTGCCTCGCTCACAGACTTGTAGACCCCGAGGAAACAGAGGAGAAGGGCGATGCTTCGGGTCCAGTCGCCCCTCCTGCTCCTCAACAAGAGCCGTTGAGGCCCTGACCCCAGTACCCCAGTACCCCAGCCAGCCGCCTCGGAAACAGAGCTGTTGCAGACGTGATAATGAGCTCACTAACGGGAGCCCCTCTGTCCGGAGCCTGTTGGTCCTCAGAGCCTCAGATCCTTTCTGAGGGTCACTCTGGGACAGAGGTGGTGAGCCGATGGCCCCAGTGCCGCAGTGGGCTGTTTGTCATCATGGAACCTAAAAAGTTCTTCGCCGTTGCTGCTCTGGGATGTCGGCAGCGTTGCAGCTCGGGTACCTCGCCGACCTGTCTCTTGTCCCAGCGCCCCACTTCACCAAGCCACTGAGTCTTCCTGTGTGTCCTCAGCCTTCAGGGCCTCCCACCTCCAAGCCACTGTCCCGTCCCACCCCGGGACTGCCCTGGCCCCAGCTGAGCCCCAGACGATTCCCCGCCTCCAGGGTCCTTGCTCTCAATGCTGCCCCACCCGCTGGCTGGCCGGGGTGCCACCCCCCACCCGTGGCCTCTCCACCCCTTGCTCAGCTCTTTCTTCCTACTCCTCCCTGACTCGCTGTTTCCCCTTTCCGGTGTCCCCGCCAGAACAGGAGCTCCCTCCCGAAGCAGGGCTTTGGTGTGCCTTACCACGCACACGCTGCTCGGAGCCTGCCTGGCGCCCAGGGGTGGTGGTACAGACTTGCAGGTCGTTAGGCTGCCCAGAGTATCTGGAAATAAAGACACATTCCTTAATCTCCTCCAAAAGATGAGCTGGGACCCCCCTAGGGTGTGTAAGGCTCAAAACCACCCTTAGATCAGCACTTTTTAAAAATGTTACTGTACCATTTTTTCCCCATGTGAAATTGCTTGTACCTCCCCCAGCTTTACTGAGGTACGATTTACCGTGAGGAACTATGTGTGCTGCGTGGAATCCTAAGTGCACAATGTGATGGTGGGACACATGGACACACTCGTGTCGCTGCCACCACAGCACGGTGACAGACAGTGCCATCACCGTCACCCCAGAGTTTACCTGGGTTCCTTTGACCTTGGTCTTAGCAGGCACCCCAAGGACAGGGTCAGAGTCAGCAGGCACCTGGGGGTGGGTGGGCGCAGACCGGACCCCGGGCGGGGTGAAATTTCGACATACAGAGAGAGAGTCCAGACACTCGCCAGCAAAAATGAGTAAAAAATGTTAGACCCTAATTTTACAAGGGGCAAAAGATTGAACAGATAGCTTACAGAGAACCACAGAAACGGGCAGTGGCGTGTGAGAACGTGCTCCAACTGCCCATTGGCAGGCAGCGGGCATCAAAAGCATGAGATTCCACCGCACACCTGCCAGGACGACTGCTGTCTCAAGAAAAGAAGTGGGAGAGGGGGAGGAGGGAAGGAAGGAAGGAAGGAAGGAAGGAAGGAAGGAAGGAAGGAAGGAAAACAAGAAAGAGAGAGGGGAGAAGAAAGTTCTGGAGAAGTCACGGAGATATTGGAAGCCTTGCACACCATTAGCAAAAAAGTAAAACATGGTGGCACATGCTTCAAACCCAGCACTCAGGAGGCTGAGGCAGGAGGATCACTGTGAGTTCAAGACCATCCAGGACTACACAGTGAGACCCTTTTTCAAAAAAACAAAAAGTGAAACAGTACAGCCTCAACAGAAATCAGTAATCAATGTGAAGCTTCTTCAAAACAGAACCCTAAACACTAGCAGTCCCACTTTTAGGGTACAAATCCCAAAGAATTGAGCTCAAAATCTCAAGGAAAAGTCTGCACTCCTGTGTTTCTGGCAGTGTTATTCACAACAGCCAGGGTTGGACAAAACCCAAGTGTCTGTCAGCAGACACATGGCTATTGCGACAGTGGTGAAGATGGGGGCAGCGTTTGGCCTCAGCAGCGGGGGAGCCTGGCCGGGAGCGGCTCATCCACACGGGGCTTGTGTAGTGGGCACCACAAGGCTCTGGGAGGGATCTCCAGCAGGGCAGGGACGGTACTTTGTGTCACTGGAGACCCTTGGGTGGCCCTGGAAGGCAGCCTGCCAAGCGATTTGGAGGAGGACAAAGCCATGACAGGGGACATCTACGGTCCTTAGAGCAGGGGCAGCACCTCAGCTTCAGAGAAGGAAAGACGAGCATTGGAGGAGATCCAGGGAGGGAAGGGCTGGGGCGCTGCCCCCTCAAGCCAAGCAGAAGGAGCTTTGGGAGCAGAGCCGAGGAGGGAGCCTGGGGGAGGCGGGGGGGTACACACACAGGACCGCGCGCTCCCAGCAGAGCATTTCCAGGGCGGCCTCGGGGACAGTGTGCGGAAGGGCTCAGTGTCCTCCCGGCCGGCTGTGAAAGGCCTTGGGGACGCACGTGACCTGATGAGGAGACTTCCCAGGATGTGAGAGCCCATGTGGGCTGGACCAGCCAGCCGGCCGCAGGCTCCTGCTGCTTGGCCACGCTTGACTGCTGTTCTAGACCCGAACTTCAGTCCGGCCCCCTCTGACGGTGATGACCCTGATATCAGATCCCAAGGGCCAGCAACACCCGGAGGTGCTGGCCCAGTGGCCAGGTCAACCCTGGCTCCGGCCCTGTGGGCACATCCTGCCGCTCTGAGGGCCGCTATCCTGTGACGCTCCAGCAAGGCCTGTGATCTTGCCATGTCCTCTGCAAGCTCCCCACCCCCCGCCACTGTGACTTGTGACACACATGGACCTTAGCGCACGCATGTCCGCCCACGAAGCATTCTTCCGAAACTTGCATTCCAGTCAGCGAATCTCGCGTTGTTTTGTGGGACCCTAGGACGGTCCTCTCAGTGGTTTCCGGGTCTTCCCTGTGGTTTCCGGGTCTTCCCGGCTCTGACTGGGTTATCTGCACCCCAAGAGCCCCAGATGCACAGGCTCTCGGTCTCTACACTCCCTCCCTGCTCCCCCTGCTCATTTCTCGGTGTGGTCAAGAATGACAGCTTTGGAAACGCTCATCACCGAGGATTCATGAAGAGGGCTCCTCCGTCCTTGCCCATTGTCTATCATGCTGAGTGTGTTACACAGGAAGATGTTTCCATAGCTCGCAGTTCCAGTGGCTGGAAAACCCCGATGGCATGGGCGTGTGCCAACTCGGTGGAGATGGAGAAAGGGCACTGACCATAGGCAGAAGGAGCCTGTGTGCGAGGAAGAAAGAGAAAGACGGGCGGGAGCGGGGGTGGGGGCTGCTTTCCTAATAGCACTCTCTCGTGGGAATGAGTGCAGTCCAGCCTGGCTGACCACGGCCTCGCGTCCGTCCTTCTACCAGGCAGCAGTAAGCCAGTTGCCCCCGACACAGCCCACGAACCAGGCTTCCAGCACAGGGACCTTGGGGATGGCCCGAAGCCAGGCCAGGCCCTGCCCCCTCTCTGCTCCCCTAGCAACACTGACCTGTACCATGTGTCACCGCCAGGCCACACACCCCAACCCCACGCATGTGTCCTGCGACAGCCTCTTAGGAGGGGCTGGCATTTCCACGTGCGTCCTTGAGAACACTGAGTGTCATTCGTCCCCGAGTCCCCTGCATCTGGCATGGTGCCTGCCACAATGAATGTGCCCAGTGTGTGCTCACACTGTGACACTGCAGAGAATCTGGCCTTGTCTGAGTGGCCGTGGTCCTGCCCCTCACCGGCCTCTGACTTGTCCTCCAGCATGAAGGGGAGGGGACCTCCACCTGGGAAGTCTCGGCAGGTGACACGAGGCCACGCCCAGCCAGCCTTGAGGCTGGCCCAGGTGTGTCTGCAGTTGGATCTGTTCTGATCGTGTGTGTCAGGAGGCAGAGGCTTCGCCGAGACTTTAGGTTGGCGCTGGGCCCTGTGCCCGTGCCTCAGGCTCCTGCAGAGGAGGAGACTCCCTGAGACAAGCTGGCATTTCCCTGACGACCGTCCAGAAAAATCTCACAGGTGCCAAGCTGTCTGGGACCTGTTGCCAGCAGCCATCTTCTTCCAAATAAACACCCGGGCCCTTCGCTGATGGAAGCAGGGACACCACACCCTGTGACACGGCTGGCCGGCACGCAGCAAGAGAAGCTTCTCTCCAGCCAAGGCCTCGTGCAGCAGAGGTCAGGATCTGTCACAGGGCGACCCGGGCCCCAGGCAGGGGCTGGGAGGCTCCTCGAGCACCCAGGCTGGTGCCACCCAAGATGCCTGCTACACCCCATGGAGTGGGTCCTTCCCTCCTCTCTGCCCTCCACCCAGCCAGCACCTGTACACCGTGGACCCTGGAAAAGGAGAGGACCATATGGTGATGGTCCTTGTGACAGCTGGACACAGTCCCAATGGACAGTCCCTGCAATCTTCCTCAGAGATGCCCAGCAGGACCCGGGCACAGATTCCCCTTCCAGCCTCCCATGGGGTTCTTGAGTAGGGGTGAGGACACCCCTCCCTCCTCATTGCGAGCTCACAGAGGCCACACCAAGTAGGCAGACAGGGACGGGACATGGGAAGCCCTCCAGCCTGTAGACAACTCAGCTGGGTGCTCCGAAATCTGTGCCTGTGCCTGTGGCTCCCCAGCAGCCCCTCCCCAGGGGCCTCAGTCTGCAGCGGGCAGCCTGGTCGCGGGACAGACCCCAGCTGGGACTCAGGGCTGCAGGAAGCCCTGTTTATCACGTCTCTGCTCCCCTCCGCCAGGTTCATGCTGCCCATGCTAAGGTCCTGTCCACAGCAGCTGAACCACAGCCCTGTGGCCACCAGGGGAGGACAGGGCAGGCACTGCTCAGGGCTGTCCCCAGACCAGGGACGGAGCGGTGTGAGCCACCTGCCTTGAGTTGTTTCATGTCTGTGACATGCACAGCAGGCCGATGGTGAGGGCAAATGGTGATTCTGCAGACCAGCAGGACAGCAAGGCTGCAGGGAGTCCAGCTGGGGGTGGAGCGCAGTGCCCCTGCCCACTTGACTCTGGCAAACCCTGAGGCCATGGTCAGCAGCCTTCTCTGTGCCATGCCCCTTTCAACCATAGCTCTATTCCTTCCATAAACCAGGAGTCAAAACGGGCTGGTGGGGTAGAACCTGAGACCAAGTCCCTCTTTGTGAGTCCATGCTGCGTGGCCTGGGACCCCTCTGTGACCTCTCTGAGTCTCAGTTTCCATAGGAGTCAAATCATGATCATCACCAGGCCTCACCCCTGGGTCACAGCAGCCACCGGGGTGGCGATGGCATTATCAGGGCAGCAATCACAATGGCAGAGATGACAGTGACGCCATCGTCACTAAACTGTGTGTGTGTTATCTTCTACGATGCGCTCTTCCCAGTGCCAGCCTTGTAGCTGTGGCACTGCCATCTTTCCCCGTGACAGGTATGTACTGTGAGCCTGCCAGGTCTCAGGGATTTTTCTGGCGAGTAGATTCAGTAGAGAGCAACACAAGCAGAGTCCCTGCCCTCATGACATGAACCTTCTAGTGGGGCAGTGGATGCGTGTGCATGGCCCAGGCCACTGTCCCTGCTCTGACTCCAGAACCATCCTGGTCACACGGCTGCAGAGCTGGCTGCATCCATGCGGAAGGGATGCCTGGCAGGACTGTGCCCACCTCTTCGCTGGCACTGCCTCTCACCCCTCCTCCCCATCCTTTGCTCCCTGCACCCCGCCTGCCTCTCTCTGGTGTCCACTGCCTGCTTGGCATTGTCCTCCATGGTGGCATCTGCCCTTGGGCATGGCCCTCAGCCCAGCACTCCCCTCCGTGGCAGCCTTTGCAAGGGCCCGAGGCTCACACTGGGTGCTCTGGAGCCTGGCCTGTGCCAGGGCTCCACTTGGCCCCTGGCGTCCACCTTGACCCAACCTGCAGGCTGGTTTCTCTGCCATCCTCTCCCCTGCCCTCGAGCTGCCTGAGTAAAAGCTTTCCCTCTGGCCGGGCAGCTCATCCTCCAGTCCCTGCTGAGGCATCACTTCCTCTGCAAAGCTGTTGCTGGCTCCCTGAGTGCCAGGACCCCAGGCCTTCTGCCCCCTGTGCCAGCCAGGCCACCCTGCTGATCAGTGAGCTCCTCAAGGCTGGAAATGTATTTGTCTGCTGTGTTCAAATGTGAAGGACAGTGTCAGGACCAAGTGGCCAACACACTGTCATGGCCCACGGTGCTGGGTGTCCTGCTGCAGATCACTGTCTGGAGGAGAGGACAGCAGGATTCCTCCACTCCTGATGCAGCTACGTCTTCTATCCCCATCAGCCTCCCCAGAGGACCCCTTCCCGCGCCATGAGCTCCCCGCACCTTAGCCTCCTGCCCTCTGTGACAGAGGAAACGGCATCTGTTTTGCTAAACCCACTCCAGTGTTTAGAGCAGAAAGTGAGCCTGGAGAAGGCTGTGTCTGACTCCCCACTCACACCCCAGCCAGGGCCCTCAAAAACAGAATGGGCCCTGCCAGTCTGGTGCCGGCCCCAGGAAGACAGACCCTGGCCTCCACACTGCACGTGGCCAGCAGCCCATGGAATTGGGGCAGGGGGTTCCCTACCAAGCCAACTTCTCTGCTATCTGCCCTGCACAGAGCCCTGTGGAGGGACCAGACCCCACCAGTGTCCTGGTATCCAGCACCACCTGGCTCCTGGACCTTGGGGGTGGAAAGAAAGGAAGGAGGAAAGGGAGAGAGGGAGGGAGGCAAGGCTCTTGAGAGCAGTGGCCCCAGTCCCATGCAAGAAGGTGTTGCCCAGGGCAGCCCAGCTCTGTGTTGGGAGAACTCATTTTTCCACCAGGCTGAGGGGCAGCACAGGGTGCTGGCCACCCTTACCCCAAGCTACTTACCAGAGAGGGCATGGGTGGCCTGAGAGGACAGGGCCAAACTGAACTCCACGGGGAAGCCCTGCCCCAGTGTCTTGGTTACTTTTCTCTCATTGCTGAGACAAAATACCTGATACCCAAAATGAAGGAAGAAAAGGTTTATTTAGGTCACAGTTTTAGAGGTTTCAGTCCATACTCAGCTGGCTCAAAGGCAGGGTAGCATGGAACCATTCATGGCGTACACAAGCAACAAGAGCAAAAGGGTAAAAAAAGGGAAAAGTGCAGCATCTCTTTCCCTCCCTTACATGACGGCTCTGGCCCTAGGAGGGAGCAGCACTCACACCACCAATCCCAGCACTAGACAGTGAACCAATCACAAACACTAGACTCAGCTGCCTCCATGACTGCATGAGGCTTTGGGGGGACATCCAGACTCAAACCCTAACACTGGAGCTCCTCACACCCAAGGCTCCTGGTTTCATGAACTGAGCCTGGGAAAAAGAACTGCAGACAAAATACCTCAGCGGCACCTCATTCCTCAACAGCATTAAAGATGTGTTAAAGATGATCAGCCGACAGATGGTAGAGAGATAGATGACAGACAGATGATAGGTAGGAAATAGGTAGACGATAGATAGATAGATAGATGACAGCACTGACTGACAGACAGGATGCAGCCTCATACCAACAAGCCCCCTTCCGTGGCCACCTGGAGTCCACAGTTAGGCTTCATCTGTCACCTCTCCAGGTGACAGGCTCAGACAGATGGTAGAGAAAGGGCCAGGGGGACAAAACGCCTGCCGTGTCTGCCTGCATCTCACAATTGCTGGGGTTTAAATCTCCAGCTTCACCCGAGCCTCCGTTTGTGCGGGGCGGCTGCATCGTGGGCCTTCTGCACCTGCTGGGCTGGGCTCTGTGCTGACTCCCGCCGCCGCCGCCGACCCCAGGGCGCAGGGGCAGTCCTCACCATTCAGGTCATCTCTGTCTTCATCTCACACTTCAGAGCCAGCACCCAGGACGGCACACGGCCCGCCTCCTGCTGCCCCGTTCCTTCCGTCCATGTCGCTCCAGGGCTGATGGCGCCTGCTCTTTGGAGCTTAGCCCCTTCTCTGGCACAGAGGAGTTCGCAGTACTGAGGCACTAATGGCATCGAGCTATGAGTTGGAATGCTGGCACCTCTGTACCCGTGCCACTGGTCTGGTCCCCTGAGAAGACTTCCGGGTTGCTGGCATGCACCATTTATTTATTTATTTAGTGCTGTGCCACTGAGCCACATCCCTGGCCCTGGCACATGCCTTTAAATTTTCTGCCTGGCCACACTGCCCTGCCAGTTCAGGCCGGTGCATGCTTGCTGCTTGCTGTTTGCCATCCTGGTGCACAGCCACGGGAGGGCTCACCCGTCTGCGTCCTGCTCTGTGCTCTACAGCATGAAGGTCAGGAGAGCCGGGGCTGGGGAGGCTGCAGAGGGGCACGCTTTTAAACCCGAAGAGCGGGCACCTGGGCAAGGGTGGAACCTAAATAAGAGGCTCATGGATCCTGGTGCAGAGGGGAGAGGGGGGTCCTCAACCATCAGGTGACCTGGCGACCCCAACAAAGGGCACAAAACAAAGACATAAATTCCGGGAGTCTGGCAGGCGCCGAGGCACCGGACATCTGGGAGGGAATTGGGAAGCATGGCAGAGGGGAGTGGGCTGAGGTGACCAATGACACTTAGCTGTGACCTCCAGGGTCAGCAAGCAAGCATTCTGGGCGAGGGACAGAAGGACCAAGGCTCAGAGCAGGAGGCCCCCTGGTGAGCTAGAGCAGAGGAAAACGGGGAAATGGGACAGGCGCAAGTGCAAGTGGCAGGTTTCACATTCAGGCTGTTTTTCAGAGCAAGAGGACAGTGCTGGGGTTTTGAGCAGAGGACTGACACCGCCTGGCCTGGCTTTGGGGACAGCCTCCTGGGTAGGAAGGATAAGGGCAGGAGACCAGAGGATGCAGGGCAGATCTCAGGTGTGTGGCCCCTTTGGGACATGGAGATATGGAGGAGGCAGCGGGCACCTGCGGACAGCCCAGGAGGGGTGGCCAGGAGAGAGGAGGGTGGTCACTGTCAGCGTGGGAAGAGGTGCAGCCAGTAAAGGACCAAGTGTGGGCAGAGAGGAGATAAGGGCCCAGCGCTATCACTCCCAGTGTCACAGAGGTGGGCAGGGGAGGAGCAGAGGCCCCTGGGAGTCCAGTGAAGTCGGTGATTGAAGAGCAGGTGACCAAAGCTGCTGCTCATTAGGACAGACAAGGGCAGCAGCACTGACTTCCCAGTGTCCCCTGAGCTCTGGACTGACCAGGTCACCTGGCCTTGCTCACATCTCATTGCCAGTGCTGGTAGATGGCTTGACCCACCCAGGGGTCTCAGACCTCCAGCTCTGGAAGGTGCCAGGGAGGAAAGGGGCAGCAGGTCCAGCCCCTTGAGGTGCCCTAATTCTCCCGTGTGACCTTCTGGCCCCCACGTGCAGTTGCCAGGCCATGCGTGCATGGGAGCCCTTCTCTCGTGCTAGGCAGGGCTGGCTGCTGGATTTGCACCCCGCTTTCTCTAAGGGCAAAGGAGGAAAACAGTGGCCTCCTGGTGCTGACATAGTACACTTTCCTTTGCTTCTACTGTCTCTCTCCTGACTTGTCATGGTGGTTTTATCTGCTATTTAATGCTCTTCTAAGCTGAATAAATCAATCAAGAAATAGTTGTATTAGCATGAATTTTGACATTTACCTTCCTGTTGTGCAGTGTCGATTTTAAGCAAGACATAAAAACACCCCATCTGTAAGAATCAGCCTGATGGCGATGTCACCTCTCATGGTGCACACTGGGGTGCACACGGGTGCACCTCCTTCCTGCAGAGCAGAGCAGGCCAGGGTGTATCCTTCCCAGAGTTCACTCTGCTGGACATCCTGTGCCAGCCCCCGGGAAGGCCTGGGTGCGAGCGCTGTGGGCCTCCAGGCCTCCTCTTCCTTCCTGGGTCATTGTTTCTCACAGGCTGTTGCGAGCGGAAAGACCATGAGGCCTCCGGAGCTTGGGTTCCTTGGAGCACAGTGGCCGCCTGCGGTACTGGCGTGAGACTCCAGTAGGAGCCTGGCTCTGAGGCCGCTGGTGCCCCTGCAAGCCCAGCTGCACATGTGGTGTGTCCCTCTGTCAGCCAACCTCCGCCCACCACGTCTCTGGGCTCCTGGGCACCAGCGCTCTATGCAAATGAGGCAGCCGGGGACAGCCAGCATGGCCCCGCATCTGTCACGTGTGCCCTCTGCTCACGGCCTTGCTCCGTCCCCTCAGTCATTGCTCAAAGCACACACGGCCACAGGGACGTTAGGAATCCAAGATGGGAGCCGGCCATGGTGGTGGACACTGGCAGCCCTAGAACTTGGGAGGCCAAGGCAGCCTGAACTACATAGTGAGAACCTGTCTCAGAGAAGAAAGATAAAAGAATTCAGGATGGCAGCTTCAGGCCTTCTGAGGGCCCCGCTGCAAGGTCATGGTGCCCGGAAGCCCACCCTGCTGCTGGCCCTCAGCACGTAGCCCCACAGCCCTGTCACTGCTCTGGCCTGGCCACTGTGTCCATCTACCCACTGGCTTCCAGACAGCGTCCAGCCCAGGTGTGGCCCAGCACCCAGCACAGCGCAGTGTGCGGCGGGCGCCATGAGACCTTTGCCGAATGAGTGCAAGTACGAGGCGTCACCGACCTGGCGCCACCGTGGCCACAAGTGGGTTCCCCGTGACAAAGACACTGGGCTCCCACGGAGGCACCAGAGGCTCCAGGCCCTGCATCCCAGGAACTCCTGGCAGGCACTGTGGGGACATGAAGAGGGGCAGCTGCCTGCTGTGGTCCTGAAGAAACCTCAGACACACGGAGGAAAACGTGTCCTTCCAGACAGGCCTGCCCAGCACCCCTGGCTGGTGCATCCCCCGGGGACATATAGACCCCAGTATCCTGTCGCTGCCACCAGCAGGAGGATGAGGAGACCAGGTCATCGTGGGAAGGACATGGAGCCAGATGCTCATTTCTGAGCAGGAAGACAATGCTCAGACACGCTTCCCCATCTGCTCTTACGTGGACACAGGAGGAAGAGGCCCTGAGCGTCCAAGCAGGCCTGCGAGGGAAGGAACGGGGACCTGATGGGGCAAGGGACACAGGCGTAAGGAGATGTTCAGGGAAGTCCGATGACCGGTACCATCAGGCAGGCGCTGGGAAGAGACACGGCCCAGCAGGTGGGCTTTGTGGGGGACGTGAGGCTGGGCGGGGGATGCAGGGAACATGGGACACAGCCTGACACGCTCCAGGTGGCAGCCTGGACAGGCTGCTCCAGGAGGTGGGTGCTGACGCCTGAGGGAAGCGAGCTGAGCCCTCTCTGGAAGCTGAGTCGGTCACTGCACGTGAGCATGCAGGGCACGAGACCCCCGAGAACAGCCCGAGGTCTCTGGGAAACATCAGCTCCTGTGTGGCTCTGGCAGGGAGGCACTGAGATGTGTAATAAAGGTAAAAACAGCTCAGCACTAAGTGAGCAGGTACTATGTGCTGGGCATCCTGCTATTACTACTGCATATTCTCACCTGCCCTTGTGACAGCCTTAGGAGCAGACCCTGCCTGCATTTTCAGGATGAAGAAATGAGAAAGTTAAGTTGACTAGCAGGTCAGTAGCATCTCTGGGCATCAGGATGGTCCTGAGATTCCCAGGATCCCATGCGGTCTGAGGTGCTGGCTGTACTGGTTCCTTGGTTAGTTCGGCCATGAGCAGAAATCATCAAAGAGCTTGGGGAGAATGACAAGCTCCCCTGAATGTCCAGAGAAGGTTCCAGGGTGCAGTGTCTGCTAACCTGTGCCCACTCCTGTGCCCAGTAGGTGAGCCGGTGTGGGTGAGGACTGGGAACTGGACTCATCGGTGACCTCTGCAGCCACGAACATGGGGCAGAGCCATGTACAGCTGGACACTCGCAGGACAGAGGGGGAGAAAAGCATGCTGAAGACAGGGGAGCCCCCTGGTTGCCCCACCCCATGCCACACACCACAAGACTGCAGAAAGTCCCTCTGACTTTGCAAATGTCCCCCCCGGGCAGAGCGATCGTCCCAGACTGGCAGTAAGAGGGAGAGGACAATTGCACAGATTTACCGCAAACTCCGTCACTTCTCATCTTTCACGGTTCGGGAGCATCCCGATTCGAAGCCTGAGAGATGAGCCAGGGCAGTGAGGCACAGACGCGCCTGGGCCATGGGACACGCGGGGAGCCACTCTGGACCCTCTCGGGCCCCCACATCCCCATCTGCAGACGTGGATACTCAAGGGGCGCCCTGGAGGGAGCGTCCTCCCAGGTCTGGAATTCTCTCCTGTCCCCTTTGAGACACTGCCCGCTCGAGGACGCCGATGCTTGTGTGGACAACAAAGCCAAGCGAGAGTGGCCTGCTCCACCCACCCGCCGCGTCCCCTCTGCACGTGCCCCTCGCCTGTCCTCGCCCTGTCCCCCTCCCACATGGGCTGTGATGAGAAACACATGTCCCTGGGCGGGCAGAGGGAGGGCACGGGAGAAAGGGAAGGAGACAGGAAGGAGGGAAGGAAAGAAAAGCACTTGCATTCTCGGCCTCCACACGGTCCCCACGGCCATGAGTCATGGCCCCGGCCTCGTGGCCTCTGAGTCACTTCCTCCACCAGGGCGCTCCACGGCTGCAGCACCTCGGGGACAGCGGAGCGGCCTGAAGGGAGGAGCCCGCCACGCCGGGGCTGGGGGCGGGGCCCCGAGCACTCACACCTTCCTCCCCAGCAGGGCAGAAGTGGCGCCCCTCTGGCAGCTGGCACCCCTCTTGCCATCTCCGTCTTGCCTGGTCTTCAGTTCGTTTGGCACCGGCGGCAGTCACTGCACAGAACCACCGTCCTCCCTCAGGGCCAGACTCCACGTAGGCAGCAGGGACTTGAGGGGACGCTCGGTCCCGGCTGTGAGGAAGACGATGCCGGCGAGCCAGGGCGCAGATTCGAGATGGCGAGGAGCAGGGTGCCCAGAGCGGGCTCAGGACTGCAGGGAGCGGAGCCGAGCTGAGCAAGGCCCATGGGAGGCCTCTTCCCACTGCCCCCATGTCCTCCTCGCCCGAGGACTGGGAGATGAGCCTCCTTCAGGCCGCAGTAGAAAGGAAGGGAGTCTCCCCTCCATGCCGAAGGGGGCGCCTTCCCGGTAACTGACAGAATAGTTATATGCGATTGTTAAATTGTTAGCTCACGGCTCCAGGAGCCTGCCCGACGGCTGGCCGGCAGTCGAGACTGCGCAGCTCGGGGGAGGCCCCTGGGTAACCGCTGAGTGCAGGGGCCTGGCACACACAGCGGCCTCAGCCCAGCTGTCCAAGACACAGGTGGCAGAGCCCACATGGCGCTGTCCCCACGCAGCCTGCCGGCTGTCACCATGCCATCCAGCTAGGGCACGATGCAGTCGAGAAGTGGCACCCTGCACCCTGCTTCTCTCCCGGCTGCCACCTCAGGACATCAAGGTGGTCACAGCAATGCTACTAAAGACACTTGAGAGAGGACTCCAGAGCTGCTGCAGAAAGCGTGGAGAGCGATGGGCGGAGAGTTCCGAGTCGGGGGAGTCTGAGGCCATGTGTCTTTCACTGTAATCATTTTACTTACACTCTCCCTGTGTTTGTTGATGGCGCCTTGTCCATACCCAGGAGTGGGCCGGCCAGATCATTTGGGAGTTGGTTCTACATTTGGTTGTTTGAGGAACCCATGTACCATGTTCCCAGCACCTCTCCCAGTCTCCAGGCCCACCAAGCACAGGTGGGGAAGGCTCCGCTTTCTCCTCGCCCCAGCCAGCGTTTGTTAGCACATGTGATTCGATCAGAGCCATTCTGAGGGGGTGTTGACTTGCATTTCCCTGCCAGCGACAGACGCGGGGCCCTTTTCGCTACAGGATGCCCTGCGGCCTCACCGGCTGCAGTCACTTAGGCCAAGTGTGCCCCTCCCTGTCCCCGGCCCCAGCACTGTGAAGAGAGCTACAAACTTGTCCCATGTGGGTCATGTGACGGCTCCTGGGGTGGACAGCAGGCAGCAGGCTGGCCAGGGATGCCCACACGGCCCACAAGGAATCTGAGAGTCCCCTCAAAGGCTTCGTGCGAGCCACGCCAGCTTCTCCTGACGCTCCAGCGAGGCTGATGCTGCTGCCTCCACCGTCCTTGCCCGGGATTGCAGCAGGGAGAGCAGGGCTGGGTCTCGGCCCTGGTGAGCTCGGCTCAGAGCCGGGCCTGGGCAACTTCGCCCCACTATGCATCACCACAGCTGAGGGCGCAATGCTTGGCCCTGCTGGTCCCCATCTGCAGACCAGCCTTGCCAACCAGAATGTCCAGAATGTGTGTGGACTTTTCTTGTCGGTGTCTCCAAGTGACTTCAAGTGATTTGCATGCTCTGTTGGGCATTAGGAGCCATCTGGAGGGGATTTGGGGTCTGCAGGGGGATATGTGTGTTGTGCGTGAACCGCGCCCTCGAGGCATGGAGCAGACATGAGGGTCTACTGACCTCAGTGCCGAACAGGGCTGCTGCCTCCTAGAACCCTGGCAAGGCCTGCACTTACGTGTGCCGGACCTGTGCTGGCTGCAGTGACACAGTGACAAACTGAGGCACACAGTCCTTGTCCAGGGCAGCCCCTGGCCCAAGAGGAAACCGGAGAAAACTAGCGGTTTCAGCTGCATTCAGGCTCCGTCGTGGAGCTGTGAGGTATTGAGCCGGAGAGGCTTTAGTGTGAGCCCCAGACACCCCAGCCCAAGCTGTGGCCCTAGCACCTCTGCTGGCCTCTCTGCCTGGACACCAGTGTCCACCCCAGAGCCTGCCCTCAGGATCGAGGGAGGTGTTGGGCAGCGCATCGCAGTGCAGAGCAGACCGCTGAGGTCCGTTCCTGGCCCCAGCCCGCCCTAGCGGTCTGAGCAGGCCGCGCCTCATCCTTTCACCTGCAAGGGGGTGGCAGCCGCCAGAGTGGACAGGCCAGTGCTCGGAAAGAGTGACGCGTGTGTACTTGCCGTGACCACTAGCCAGCACCGGACTACCAGGGAGTGCGGTGTCACCACCTTCCCCCACAGGCAGGAGAAGGGACACCGCCCCGGCCATGAGAGACCCCACGTCCTGCTTCCTGGTGCCAGAGAGCAAGAAGCTGCATCGGGGCGCAGAGAGGTGGCCCTGCACTGCTGTGCGGCAGAGAGCAGGACCCGCCCCCCCAACCCGCAGTGCGGTCACGGGTGCAGCTGCCACCTGGCAGCCCCTGTCTGGTCCCCGTTTTGCTGGGGCGGGGAGGGCAGTGCTTGACACAGGCAGCCAGTAAACTCGAGACCCGGGGGTTTGTCTTTTTCTTTTCCTTACTGTTACTTTCAGCTGCTCGGGTGGGATGACCTTCGCCCTGGGTGGGATGACTTCGCCGTGGGCACTGGGGCTCTGAAATGGCACATCTCCCTTCATTTTCATCCCTGCCCCACTCCTGCCTCGTCTCTCGGTCCCCTTCCATTTTAGGAGAGATCTGTCCCCCACGTCCTCTTACTTATCTTTTACTGTGCTCTGTAGTTAATTGTGGGTTTCTTTAGGAAGAGATATTTAAGCCTGCGTGTCTGATTTATGTCACATAACACTACAGTCTCGGGTGCCTGTAAATGACCCGAGGCCGCTCTTCTTTGAGGCTGAGTAGTGCCTCTATGTCATCCATTTACCTGTGTGGGACACAGGCTGCTTCCGAGATACAGCACCTCTGAGCTGTGCAGCTGTAAATGTGGGTGACAGTCTTCCTGCTGCTCCCGGAGCGCTCCTGGCAGGTGAGATTCCCTGGGCAGCGCTGGGCTGCAGGCTTGGACGTAGGTCTGGGAGCTTTTGAGGCCCCTTTCTCCAGGGTGGGCACCCTCCCTGTAGCTCAGGGCAGCCGAGAGGCCTTTCCTGCCGTGCCAGCGTCCACACCAGGAAGGTGCGCAGCCCCTGCCCGGGCAGCTGCAGCAGGCAGGGATGTGGTGAGGGGCCACAGGGACGGCAGCGCCAGTCGCAGCACAGCAGCCACAGCTGCACAGACACGGTGTCCCCAGCGGTGAGTGTGGAGCTGTGTGCCCTCTGTGAGCGGGGCTCCACAGTGTGGGGGCAACGGGGTGCTTCGGGGTGACCTGCTTAGAGTGGGAGGTAGAGCCTCGGGGCCTGGACGGGCTCGGGCCACGGAGAACAGTGGTGGGAGCGCAGGCCCGGCACGTGCACCAGGGAGCGAACCCTCGGTTGCTCACGGAGCCAGCCTGGGACGGATGGAGTTTAGTCATTCTGAGGAGCAGGCAGGGAGGTGACACAGGCAGGAGAGCTGGGGCTCCGCTGAAGCCCTGCCAGGAATGGAGACCCAGGCGGGACGAGCGGGGTGAGACCTGCAGAAGGAGCCCGTGACTCCGTGAGCCAGGTGACTCCCAGGGACTCGACCGACGCAGTGACCCGCGTCACGGCTCAGGCCCAGCCTGGCAGGAGACACCTGGGTGCGATAGGTGCCCGTGCAGCCAGGAGCTGCCCCCCAGCCAGCGCAGGAGTGAGCTGACTCTGCAGGAAGCCGGAGTCCAGGTGAGGCAGAGGCTCTGGTGCTGTCATGCGTCCCTGGAGTGCGACATAGGGTGTCCACTGCTCAGGCCAAAACTCGAGGGGGAGTGGAAAGAAGCGAGAGAGGAGAGTCCTTGTTAAGCCCCGCTCTGACCTGATGGCCCGGCAGGAAACATTCTTTGCTGGTTCCAAACAGGAGCTGCAGGGAGATGGACCTGCTGCCTAACGGTCGCAAGCTAACAGATGGCAGCTGCAGTGTGACCCCCTCGGCTTGATGCGCCGTCTTCCCCAAAGCCCTCCTCCCAGTTCCTGATCCCCGACTTTCACCTCCTGCACCTCCTGGCCAGAAGCATCTGCCTCGCACGAGTGCACAGCTCTCCTGTGACGGCAAAATGTGGCACAGCTCTCCTGTGATGTCCCCAAAATGTGGCATCAAGCCAGTCCCTGCAGGTCCTCCCGGACCCCCAACCTCAGACACCGGCTCTGGCTTTGGCAGGGAGCAGGGCCAGCGTTGTCTCGTTGCCTTGTTTTCTTTCCTGTTTGCGTGCTGCCTTCTTACCTTTTCTGTTTGTTGTCAGTTTTTCAAGTTAAGCCATAAATCCACTTCATCTTATACCTTTAGATCTTTCAGAGGACATTTTTGGATTAATAGAAAATCCTAGCGCCCCAGGGCATCCTCTGGGTCTTTCTGACCTTGTTTCTTTTTTTTTTTAAAGAAAGGGGAGGAAATGTGTCGGCCAGGGACATGCAGGGGAGGGAAGGGAACCTGATAACTGATGATTTTCTGAAGCTGGGCCGGGGGAAGCCAGCAGCTGCGGCACAGTGGTTACGTGGAAACCATTAGGTCATTCTGGGAACGGGTGGCACATGTGCGCGCCCGTGCCCGGGGAGTGTGTTTACGGGCGGAGCGGGGCTCTGCCGGGCCGTTGCTGGGGGCCCAGGAAGGAAAGAGGCCAGCAGCAAAAGCCATGTCCGGGGTCAGTGCTGAGCCTCACTCTGCTTTAGCTCGAAGCCAGATCAGAGCGTAGAGGAAGTCGCCTTCTCCTCGATGTCCAACCTGGTTGGGACGAACCCGGAGCGGGGCCGGCAGGACCGGGTGGGGAGCGCTTCACCAGGGGCTCAGGTGTGACCCCAGAGCCTTTCTCCTTCCTGGGGCCTCCGTTTCTTGACTGTAAAATGAGGGGCTTGACAAGCCGCTCACTGGCGTCACTTCCTGCTCTGGCGTTCTGTCTATCTGCAATCGATTTCCCTGTCAGCCCCAGCTTCTGTTTCTGCTCCTTAGAACTGAGCGGCTGTTCCCTCCACCCACTCACAGTGTTTCCTTTACTAAAAGCAGATTTTTAAATGAATCTCCTTTGCCTGGTTGCAGGAGCCATTTGCGTTCACAGCTTTGTTCCTCCAGACCAGCTCTCTGGGGTGGCAGACAGCGAAGCAGAACAGTCAGTCACTTTGCTGCCATGGCCCTCTGGCCGCTCAGGTGCAAGGGGCTGCAGCCATGGCTCGTGGGATGAAGGACGCACTTCTCGTGCGGCCCCACAGGCCCCGAGACACAGGCGGGGACTCCGAGGTCTGCTAGACCCCGAGAAGACCCAGATGCTGACCAATGTGCACAGCGGTGAAATCACCGCAGGGAGAGAGCGCTGCTCTGACGGTGGCCACAGGCCCAGGACGCAGTGTCCTGACTCGCATCTACAGCACCAGCCTGGAGACAGGGACAGTGCAGTGGCCACAGTGGCCTAAGGTCGGGAGCGGGCAAGGCAAGGGCCACAGCCCTGCTTGGGAAGCGGCTCCTTAAGGCTGGGTCAGAGCCTCACTTCAAAGCCTCTCATTCACCCACTCATTCATTCATTCAGTGAAAAGCCCTGGGCTGGCCCAGAGGCCACCCCATGCCAGGTGACAGCCCTGCCTGGATATCAGCAGGAGATGCAAACTGGCCAGCACCAAGCGTCCCTTGGACCTCTGGTCATCAGCCCCATTGGGCCCAGCGTCTCCTGAACCCCAACCTTTGGGACCCAGCTCCACACACGTCAGCCCTTGTCCCCTCCCACCAACCACAAATGCTGCTCCCCGAAAGGGGGTCTCATCTCAGGGCACAGAGGCCCTGTTCTCATCCTGCTCCCGCGTCTACTCCCCAGCCCCTTGGGGTCGGCCAGTCTCCGATTTCCTCTGCCCACCAACCACAGGACCTCGCCTCCTCTCTCAGCCCAAGCCCGAGGCATTTCCCCAGTAGGACCCTCCCCGAGGACGGGTGAGGCAGTGACCACCAGGTAACAACCCAAGAGGGCGCCCACGTGGCGATACCTGGTGCCATGGAGGATGGAGTCGGAGAGTCCCCAGGCTTGGTGAGTGAGAATTGTGTCCCTGTCAGGAGGCATAAGAGGGCGGAGACCTAACCCGAACACAGTGCTGAGAGGTAGGTCATAGCAGGGTGATTGGGGTTGGTTAAGGTCATCAAGGGGCACCCCGGGCTTGACTTGGTGGCACTGGAAGAAGAGTGACAGGGGCGCATAGATGTGCGTGAGTCCTGCCCCTCGCCTTGTGGTGCCCTGTGCCGTGGTTGTGGCTCTGCCTCAGTGTCCCCCCGAAGCCTCTTTCGGTGGTAGGTGGGCCTTTTGGGAGGTGGCTGGAGGTAGGATGTGTGACTGTGGGTTTGGTCAGTGTGTGTCACAGTGGTACTGGATTAGTCCACTAATCAGTTTTCTGGGTAATTCTGGGTGTGGGTGGCACTGCCCACAGGCTTGAAACCTGGATGGGATAGAAGGGAAAGAGAGGCCTCTGCCACTGCTGCCACGTGGTGACCCGTGGCTCCTCTGCTGTGCCACCCTGCCTTGGAACCACAGATCATGGACTGAAACTGCTACAAACTGAGCTTCGATAAACCTCTCCTCCTTAACCTTGGGTGCTGGGTATTTGTCCCATACTGAGAAAAGTAGTGAAGCAGTCACCTCAGGGCTCTTCCAGCCAAAAGACCATCAGCCGACATGGCCCCTGGACTTCGGACCAAAATCGTGGACCTAGACTAGACCTGTGCGCCTTATAAGCCAGCCTGCCTCGGGGGCTTCGCTGTGGTGATGTGAAGCAAACAGATGCACTTCCTATCACAACCACACACAGCCTCTCTTGTGCGCCAGGCGATGGGCTCGGCATGTGGTGTGCATTGTCGCACGTGATGACAGACGAAGGTCAGCGCAGTGGGGACCGCAGACCCACGGCCCAGGTGCAGAGGGTCCTCTCGGAGCCAGCCGAATGGGCTCTGCATGCTGCCCTTCTCTCCTTAGGGTTAGAGTAGAGACCCCAGGCATGTCTTCAGCAAGGGTTCCGAGTTGAGTTCCTGGAGGTGCGGGGTACTTGGAACCACGTCTGGCATTTGATTAGGCCACCGTCAGTGGTCACAGGAAGTGGTGAGGGAAGGGGTTGGGTCCCACCACCTCCGGACGGGACTCGCAGCACAGGGACGGACGAGGGCGGAGGGGCTCCGGGCTGAGTAAGAGTTTATCCCCAGGAATGTCTGACCTTCCTGAGAACAAGCCCTGCGAGTCAGAAGCCCCCTCCCAACCTTCTCCACCTGGTCGGATTCCCCTACCGGTTTCTCATTCCCGCAAAGCTCAGTGACACACTTGGGAGAACAGTTTCCAAAATAAATTTCAAGTTATTTGACCCAAACCACCCAGTTCTGCGGCCCAGCCTTGTCTACTGATGTGACTGCCCCGTCCTTATTTAGACTGAGGTTTTGTGACTTTCCAGTCCTCACCAGGGCTTCCCCGTCCTGCCACCCCTGCCTGAGTCACCCCATGATGTCACGGTCTTGGGTAGCGATGCCGGCTGGTTTGGTCTCGGGGGTGGCTCCGGACAGGGCTGGCCTCAGACCTGCTGTGAATTGAGTCACATACGTCCCCCGCCCACCAGCCCGCTCTTCCATGGTGTCACAGAGCTAACGGAACGGGGCTGCCTGAGCCCTGCTCTTTTGGTGTCAGAGTCTGTTTCCTCCTCTGGAAATGGCGGTGTCTGAAGCTACGGCCGGACCATGCGGAGGGGACCGCATCTGACACACAGCGGGAGTCACAGCTGTCCGTGCAAGGGCAGCATAGAACAACCGGCCCCGAAACTCAGGGGCTTAAAAAATAATCGTTCCTTTGTTTGTTTGTTTGTTTGTTTTTAGTTCCTTATGAATCCACGTCTGCACCGAGTAATCCTTACGTTACTGTGGAGCCGGTGCGCGGTAGGAGGCATCTGATTCTGCCTTTCCCGTCCCTGCCACGCTTTTCCCTCCCTTCCAAATCTTGGACCCTTTTCCACATTCAAAAACTCTATTTTCATCATTTTCAGTTCTTTTTCCCCGTCCCCTTTCCCTCCCCTCCCCCTCCGCCTCTTGTCCCCCTTCATTTGACGCCCCGTTTCCTAGGGAGCTGCCTTCCAGTTTGCTCTTTATCTGTACATATGCAGATTTTAAAAATTTCTCATATCAAAGAAACCATGTGATCCTTAAGCCTCTGTGTCTGATCTGTCTCGCTTTATGTTATGGTCTCGAGGTGTCTGTTCACCAACAAATGCTCCAGGTTTAACTTTACAGCAGAGCAGGGTCCCCTGGGTGTACACGCCGTGTTTTCTTTATTCATTCATCTGTCGGACACAGGCTGCCTCTGGGATTGAGCTGTGTGAGCTGTGTAGCTATGAACACACGTGTGCGTGGTCCCTGGCCGTACGACGTCTTTAGCTCTTTTGGGAAGATGCCCAGTGGGGAACCTGGGTCAGATGGGACTTCTGGCTTTGTTTGAGGACTTTCTGTACTTGATTTCCCTTGTGGTCACGGCAGTTGGCAGTGCCACCGTCGAGGGAGAAGGCGCCCTTTCCCATAAACCCACTGGTGTTTGTCATTATTTAATTTCTTGGTGTCGGACGCCTTTCTGGAGTGAGGCAGACTCTCAGCACTTTTTAATCTGTGACCAGAAATGCTGAACTGCTCATAAAGAACAGTCACTTTGCTCTCATAGCTGCGAAGGGAACCAGCCAGTGCAGGCCCAGCCCGGCAGTGGCAGCTCCCGGGCACCCTCGCAGCATGGCAGCTGGAGTCATAGAAGAGGGTGACACCTGACGCCCTGCTTCCCTCAGCCCTGGGCCTCCCCTAAGTCCAAGCAAGGGAGGGACATGGCTAAGCCACACATCCATGCCGGGTAGTGGGTCCCCTAGAGCTGAGGAAGTGACCGATTCACGGTCACCTTCGATGTTGCGTGGCTACAGTGGAATCCTCGAGACTCAGGATTGTAAGCAAGGAGTTTACTTAGCTCTCAGTCCAAGAGGTCACAGGGCATGGCAGAGGCACCCATGTCTGGGACAGCGCACAGCAGACAGCGTCATCTGCGGGAGCACGTGGGGGACAAAAGCAGATGGGGGAGACCACGCCACTTTATGGCTTCTTCCTCTGCACAGCAAACCCAGACCTGAGAGGCAGACAGTATCCGCTCTGAGGGGCACTGCTGGGACCCAGCAGCCTCTCCAGGTCTCACCTCTCTGGCACATCCAGCCACAGCAGCCTCTGGACAGCAGATCACTGCCAACAGGCAGAGTTGGAGCAGCACTGTCTGCTGGGGACAGTGCGGGACCCTGTTTCCTCATTCCGAGTGCTCCCCAGAGACAGGCTCTCTGTCCACTCCATGCCTGTGCAGGATCCAGTGAGGACAGGGAGCTGAGCACACCCAGCCACGAGTGACCAGTCACTGCTGGACAGTTGTAGAGTGAGAGGGAAGGAGAGCAGTGGCCCTGGTGCTCCCCAGGCTCCAGGCTCAACTGTTCTCTGCCTACGTGTCACCGTTTAATCCCACAGCCGCCCCAGAGTCGGGTACTGTCCCATTTTATGGCAAGGAAACTGAGGTCCTGAGAGGTTAACATACCCGCCGAGGTTGCAGAGCTGACGGGCTTCACAGACCCACACCTCCCACGCAGACACTTGTGCCGAGGCCCTGCTGTTCCCGTGAGAGCCCCAGAGGCAGGGTTTTCACTGGAACGAAGCTTCGAGTCCGGGCCTCCCGGACCACAGCCTTTACAGCTGCATGTGTTCCGCACTCTCGATCCTAAAATTCAGCTCGTTAAGGGCACACCTTACATCTCCTCCATAAATAACTGTGTCACAAAAGAAGCTCTGCACAAATATTCCAAATGGGAAACCAGCAGCTTGTGCCATAAGTGAAAGAACGGAAGCACAAAAAGATCCACAGAAACCACACTTTATTAAGTTCGCAGGGCACACTGCTGGCTTCCCTAAGCTCCCAGAGGAAGTTAGGAGTTTGTGGGTGTCGAGCAGGCATTCAGGGTACATGGCACCAACCTCCGCCTGTCCTTCATGGCATCGACAGGCTAGGGAATAGCATCTCACCTGGGACTTCAGGGTACTCAACACCCAAACTTCACCGTAATTCATCTTGGGGCACCATCTGCTTGTGGTCTTGGAGGAGGCACCCATAGCAGGTTCCGGGAAAGACCCCAAGGAGCTCTGCAAGGTCCATGGGTGCCACCCTGCTCCCACTGGACTTGGTTCCATATGCACCGGTGGAGAGGCGCTCAGGTGTGGGGTGCAGGTGATGAGGGGAGAGGTGAAGCCAGGCCTGCTGGGAAAGCTCTGCCATGTGCCCCAAGACCCATGTGCTCATGGCCCCACCCCATTCTGTGGCGATTTGGAGATCCTGAGGCCTTTGAGAGGTGAGGCCTAGTGGGAGGAGCTGGGTCACAGGGGCGGGCGAGCCCTTGGGGGAACGCAGGGACCCACCCTCCTGCCTCTTCACTTCCTGGCCGCCCTGAGGTGAGCCGTTTCCCTGCCATGTGCCTTCACCAAGTTGGACGGCTTCTCTCCAAGCCCAGGTGAGTGGAAACCGTGAGCCAAGATAAATCGTCCTCATACAAAGTGATCATTTCAGTATTTTGTTGAAGTAACAGTGACCACAAAACAGGTGACCACAGCCCCACGCCTGTGGGGACCCAAGCTGACCAGGCCTAGATGCTTCCCTTGCTCCCCACAACCAACTGGAGTTGAACTGCAGGGGAATCAGCCCAGTCTTGCGCCCTGGATTCCCGTTATCCATGCCGAAGCACTCTGCCAGACCTCTCTAGTGGCGGAGCGGGCCTCTGCCCCTAGTGTGTGGGGCCTGGAGGCCATGCACCTGTCATGACACCTGCCCATCTTTACTCAGCTGTACCCACAAGGGTCTGGGCGACAGAGAGCTCCAGAGCCGTCTCACAGGCAGACGTGAGTCTACTGAAACTGCCACACCTGGCAAGCGGGTGAGGCGCAATCTCAGCTCCCAGCCCATGAAGCAGGACTTTCTGGGCTTCCGTTTCTGCTTCAGTGTGGTGGTTGCTAATCTTGACTGTCACCTTGGTCGGATGGAGAGATGCCGACCGACCCACTTCCGGCTGTGTCTGTTAAGGGATTCCCAGAGATAACTACCCCATGAGGTGGCACACTGAGGGGGACTCACCCAGAATGTGCATGGCACAGTCGCATAGAGGGATGGAACAAAAATGGAAGGAGGGGGGGCTCCCCAGTGCAGGCTAAACAGAGCTAGGGACAAGGGAGCCCTGTGACTGTGAGCTGAGCTCTTCAAATCCACGAACCAAGGTGAACCTCTGCTCCTTCAGGCTGATGCTTTCAGGCGCTTTGTCACAGGGACGGAAAGCTGAGGAATACAAGGGCCGGGCACACGCGGCTCCGCTTGCTATTCCCTCCACTTTGCCTGGTGCTGTGGCAAACTTGAAGCTTGACCGGGTTCCAGCGTATTGGGAGGGAACAGGCAGTGTCCTTGTGGTGTCCCTACGGCTCCATGTCCTTCCAGGAATCACAGGACTCCTGCTGCTGCTCTCAGACCTCACTCGGAGCCAGAAATGCTGCCCGAGCCTGCCTCCCTGCCTCCTGCAGTGTCACTGCACGGAAACACATGTGGGCCCTGCAGAGCCTGGGGCCCCCTGAAGTTGCATGGCCTCTGCCACCACCTGGGGCTCACTGCCAGCGCAGGGTCCGCTTCGTGGATTCACCTACTCAACTCCCCCTCCCAGGCAAGCTCTCTCTGGCCCTCGTCTCCTCCCACCTCAGGGCAGCGGGGCAGGAGCTGCTGGGGCTTCCCGAGCATTGGAACTTTCAGATTCCAAGCTGGAGAGGGGAAGCTCTGCCCTGTGCGGGGGTGGAGGAGCCCTGGGGACCCTCGGGGCTCTGAGGAGAGGGGCGCTCTACAGACAGGTGCGGCCCTGCAGGGTGGAAGGCCACCACCCACCCCTCAGGGTACCAGCAGCTTCAGGAGCGCCGGCCACCGAGACACATGGTGGCCTTTCTCTGCTGTCCCGGGCCCTGAGCTCTGGAGTAGCCGTTCTCTGGCTGTAAGGAAGGATGAGGGGCCGCTGGCAGTAGTGTCCTTAATTTTCTAAGAAAAATGTTTTGGGGGAAGGAAAGCCTCATCAGAGCGCTCACCAGCACCCCATGTCTCCCCCAGGACCAGAGCCTCTGTCCCCTCCCCTCCCCCTGGCCTCTCTCCCTGCTCCGGGCCTTGGCCAGACCCTGGCCCTCATCTCCCCCAACGTGGGCGCAGCAAGCAAGGTGCAGCCGCCCAGGGATTCCAGGAGAAGCCTGAACTGAGTCCTGGCCGCCCCCCCCCCTTTCTGGGAAGGAAAGTCACACGGCCACAGCCCGAGGCCCCGTGCAGCCTGCCAGGGGAAGGCTGCAGCCCTGGGCGGGCCGGAATTTCTTCACTTCCTGGCAGGCTACGATACACAAGCGTATTTGTCTAGCAGGGAAAGGAATGTCGCAGACGGCTCTGGTGCTGGCGGTGAAGGAAAACAAAAATAATCTATCTGCAGGCGTTTGCTCTGCTTCCTGTGTGCACGTGTGTGCACGCGCATGCACGTGTGTGCATGTGCGAGTGTGTGTGTGAGTTGTGACATGCAGTGCACATGTGTGTGCACATGTGTGTGTGCTTAGGTGTGTGCCTGCTCGTGTGTGTGTCAGCAGCCCACTGCAAACCTCTGGGAGGTTCCCTGCACTCAGGGCTGCTGAAAACCCCCTGGCAGCCGACCCTGCCCAGCACCTGGTGCTCGGAGGGACTCACTCCCCAGGGGCCTTTGAGGTAGCAGCCTCTCTGCCCTCCTGCCCTGTCACCTGGTGCTGTCCTGAGCCCCACAGGAGTCCCTGCCGGATCTCCATCAGCTGGGCCCCACAGTGCTGTAGGGGAGGGGTCACAGGGGACCCTTGTCCCCTCCCATCACCCGGGAGGATGCTGAGCTAATGTCAGGTTAGGACCGCAGTAGAATCCAGTGGCACTTTGAAACCCAGGTGTTGGGTCTCACCCCTGCTCCTGCTCCGCCCGTCTCCTTCCTCCCACACGGGACCCCATCCCGTCCCATGTCTGGGATTTCAGAGGGGTGGGTACAGTGTGGGAAGAGTGACAGGAGCCTGGGACAACTGCACATTTCATCACACTCCTAATGGATCTGAGTGTATGGACGAGAGTCATTCTTAGGTAGATTAAAAAGCACACAGCTTGGCTGGGCCTGGAGATGCACACCTGTAATCCTAGCCCTTGGGAAGCTGAGGCAGGAGGATCATGAGTTCAAGGCCAGCCTGGGCAACTTCGTGAGAGCCAGTTTCAAAACAAGCAAATAACGGTCCAGGCTGGTCACCTGCTGGGTGAACCTTGTGCTCTTTTGACGGGGCTCTGTGACACCGGCCCAACTCCAGTTCTTCCAGGCTTGTGTGTTGGTGTCTCTTCTGGAAGCTGCCAGGAATTCCCTCTCAGAGCACAGTGCTGGAAGCCAGGTCTCCCATCTCCGGAAGCCAGGGAAGGACACTCTGCGGCTTGGAAAGATTTCTCCCATAAGGGGTCCCCACCTCTTCAGAGGCTGCCTTTGGGTTTCCTAAGAACTTCGTGGAGTTCATGTGTCAGAGTCTGATTTTCAGACAGGCACGGCCGCCACGGCCTCAACCCAGCTCATTCAGCCCAGAAGGAAACCGGAGTCTGCCCAGCAGCCACCCTTGGTCCTGGCCACAGCCTCTGCTGCCCCAAAGTAGCACGGAGGCTTGATCTCTGGTGTGGGCAGGGCAGGCGGCTCTGGGCCTGTGGGTGCCGTGGGGCTTCCTGGAGGAGGCTCCCAGCAGAACGCAGCAGTGCAGGGGTCAGAGGCAGAGGAAGGCTGCGTGCTGGGGCAGGGGGTCATGGTCCAGGGACTGCAGGAAGCAGAATGACACATAGAAGCAGGCTCAGGGCAGGATGGGAATGAGGCGGGAGGTCACCTGAAACCACACCCAGCGGCATGGGGAGGCTCTGGCCGGACCACGGGATCTGACCTGACAGCGGCGCTGGCCGAGCAGAGAGCTCAGCAGCGACCCCAAAGCACAGGGCACCCAGGGAGGGGCAGCCGCGGCGTCCGTCCCCTCATGGGAGAGCTGCGTGTCCTGTCACAGACATGACCGAGCCAGGGCCCAGCCATGCACCACCGCCCCGCCTCATCCTGCCACTGAAGCTCAAAACTGCACCAGGCACCTCCAAATCCTCCTCACACATTGACTTTGATGCCCAGGGTTCTGTACTTCAAGTATTTGTCTGCAGAGAAAGTGAAGCCCCTGACTGATTCGGCACCAGCTATAAATAAATGTCTCCTGCGCTCCTTGGCACTGGGAATGTGACCCCCTCATCACCAGCGTCTACTGAGCCCCAAGGACCTGATAAATACAGTACCAGATTCTGATGGTGGAAAATAAAGAGAGGCTGCTGGCCAGCTGGCTGGGTGGGTGGGTGAATGGACGGATCAGGATAAGAGATGGTCACACAGAAAGATGGATGCCAGGCATGATGGTACACGCCTGTAATCCCAGCAATCAGGAGGCTGAGGCAAGAGGATCACTTCGAGTTCGGGACCAGCCTGGGTTACAAAGTGAGCTTAAGGCAGCCTGAACTGCACAGGGAGACCTGGTCTCAAGAAGACAAAAAAAAAAAAAGGATGGATGGATGGATATAAGACATAGGTAATCAATAGATTAACAAGTAGATAAATGACAGAGATAGATGACAGCCGGATGGATGGATGATGGGTGAACGTAGGAGATAGATACATAGATCAAACAGGTAGATAGGTAGAAGATAGGCAGATAGATAGATGATAGAGTGATTGATAAAATGATAGAGAGGATGATAGAATGATAGACAGACAAATACACAGCATCACATGGATGGATGAACGGATGGATGGGTGGTTGAATAGATGGATGCACGGGGATGGTAGAAGATGCTGGATGGACAGCACATATAAAGAACAATCTGGGCGCTCCTCTCGACCCCATCTTTGGGACGGTGGGAAAGCAGAGGGGCACAGAGATGTGGTACCCGGCCTGCAGGAGCCAAGCCCCATTTCTTGGGAGGAGGTGACCACGGGGAGGTCCTCTAGGACAAGCAGAAGTCGGGGATGGAGAGCTAATGGAACACGGCCTGCATGAGAACCCAAGAGGCTTCCGCCTACTGTGTGACCCGGACGGCCTGTGTCACCCGGCCTGGTGCCATCTGCGGGTGCACCCAAAGAGAAAGAGAGAGCAAGGAGCTTTGTATACAGAGCTGCAGAGGCTCCTGGGCCTGCTCTGGGCCTGGGGAAAGAGCCCTGCGGACTGCCAGGTTAGGTGACCTTCCTGGTGGTGCTGCGGAGTGAGGTACGTTACTGCTCCCCATTGCTAGAAGACAAGACTGGAAAGTGGAAAACTTGCCTGAGGTCACAGCATCCCAGTGAGCGAGCTGGGCCAGAACCCAGAGTCCTGATCTCAGGACAAACTCTGGGTCACTCGCACCCCACCATGGCCCTACAGGGAGCAGAGCTTGCAGCCCAGAGCCACCCTGGGTCTCGCAGTCCAGTGTGTCACCTCTCGAGAATGAGACCACAGATGCCGAGGGGCGCAGCCACGTCCCTGACCTCAGTCTTTTCTTCATTAGCAAAGCAACCGAGCCTTGAGCCGAGCCAGCATCAGACAAGGCAGGGCCGAGGAGGGGAACCCCCATCCCAGGAGCTCTGCTCCAGCCCAAGCTTCCTGCCCCGAACCCTGAGCCCAGAGCTGCAGACCCCAGTCAGGAAACCCTGGGCACCATGGAGCTCCAGAGACCACACGGCCATCCCCGGGTAAAACAGCAGGCAGCTGAGGGGACGGCGTCCCGGCTATGGCCACCCTGCCACTTCCGCTCACTTAGGGTTTCCTAACAAGCCGCAGACAGACGCCTGTGGCAGCCAGAGCTAGAGACCCAGGCCGAGCCGTGCCCGTGACTGGGGAGCGGTGCTCATGGCCTTGGTACCCCGCCTTGTGCAAGGAAGCCTCGAGTCCAAGAGCTCTCGCAAGCAACGCCTTATCTGTCCCTGCTGCCTGCCGGCGCCTGGCAACCTGGCAGCAGGGACCCGGCCCACCACTATCTCTCTTGTTTTCATAGCGAGCTCATCCGAGAGCCAAGAGCGAATTCCTCGCCTCGTGGGATATTCACTCCCTGCTGCTGGTGACAGGAAGAGTCTGGAGACGGCTTTGACACAGAGGCGCCAGAGCCCAGTTACGCTGGGTTCAAGCATGGCATCACCGCCACCGCTCAGGGCTGTGTGATTCTGGACAGGTCACTTGTCATCAATAGAGCTGAAATATTGCTGGGTGTGGTGACACATGCCTGTAATTCCGATATTTGGAGGCTGAGGCAGGAAAGAATGCACACTTGGAAATTCAGTGAGGATGCTACATGGAAACTTCTAGAAACACGGCTGCCACCAAGGACAAGAGGCAAGGCAGAGAGCTCCCTGTTCTCTTTGCGGGGAGCCTGGAGAAGCTGGGTCCTGCCCCTGGCCTGGGCCAGTGGTCTGAGGAGTGGGTCACCAGCCTGGGTTATGTTTCTGAGTTTATAGATAGAGCAGCATCTCCAGGGGAGGGACCCACAGGTGCCCTGGTACATTCCACATGCAACCCACAAGACAGGGCATCAGGTGTCCCTGTGTTTCTGTCCTCTGGGCAGGGAGCGCCCCATGTCAGAAGCTGTGAGTGTGGGGGGTCCCCACCTCAGCTCCTGGGGTTGCCCTGCCAGCCCGGGCCCCCGGTGTGCAGCAGCTGTGCTGGGTGCAGGCGTGGACCCATGGAGCACAGGGCGAGTGCCCACCGGCTCTGCCTCCTGGCTCTGTCTCCACCCCAGAGACTCCTGACTCTTCAAATGCAAAGGCTCAAACATCACACCCTTCCTGTCCCCAGCGTCCAGGAAGCCCGCACCCCGGCCACCACCCTCTTCTGTGGTCAGCTGGATGAATAGGGCTCGGGGGGTAGTGGGGAGCCCTACACCCCAACTCATCAGGCGCCAAGGTCCTGGGGTGCATGAGGCTCTTGTTTTTGGCTCCCTCGAGGCAGGGTTGCTCCTTCCTGCACAGGCTCCTCGGGGCTCACACGGGAAGGAGGTGGCCAGCTCTCAGCAGCAAGAGACAGCCCCTTCCCAGCTTCCGCTGAGGGCCTGAAGCTCCCGCTCCCCACAGCCAGAATCACAAAGGCAGCTGGGCCGACACTGACCTGCCTGCTGGCAAGCGGCCAGGCCAGGAGAGACTGCAGGACCCTAAGCATCGAACCCTCTGCAGCCCCTGTGGCCGCCGCAGGAAGCAGCCCTCTGTGGTTCTGGAGGGGACCAAGTCACAGCCACACTCTGGCATGGAAACTGCCACCTCCCAGCCAGGCCCAGGGACCTCATCCTCCTGGGACCAGGCCGGTCTGGCAGAAACCGACCCGCTCAGCGTCAGCTCTCTGCCCAGTGCTACCCTGGGCCAGACACAGCAAGAGCGCTCCAGGGCTGTGTCCGGCCTTCCCTGCCGCTGGGCGCTGGGGCTCTTCTGGCCCAGGCGAGCTCACAGGGCGCCCCGCGGCTCCTGCTCCTGCTGGCTCTGCATCCCAGATGTGACTTCCAAGCAGTGTCCCTGTCCTGCCCGTTGCTCCTCCCTGTTCCTCCTCTCCATCCTCCCTCTCTGCATCAGAGGAGGCTCCGGCTCCCACCAGGGTGGTGACCACCTCCGCCTCCCCTAGCCTGGGTCTGGCCGCATGCAGGTTCTTCCCTGCCAGCCTCCCTCCCCTGTCCTCCCTGAGCCTGGCCAACTCCACTCCCTAGGGGCCAGGGGCTCCCCCAAGGCCACACTGTCAACCCTCTGAGCCCATGTTAGCCCTGGCCAGCAGGTGATTTAGCGGTTTAGCGGTCAGGTGCCCAACAGCTGGGGATGCCAGGCACAGGGGGGCAGCGTGGGACCCCCTGAACTCCAGGCAGACGAGTGCTAGACACCCCTGCCGGAAGGCCTGAGCTAGGAAGGAGCACAAGGCCTGCTAACTGGGCCATCAGCTCTGTGCCAGGTCAAGGTGGTGTCCCCTGCCCAGACAGCCCTGGGCCGCAGGTGACCACGCCAGCCAAGGGGGAGGGGCTGAGGGGACACTTGGAGCCGTCCGTGTGTCTCAACTCTGAAAGTGCTGCCCTGTCTGCAGATACTACACACGGGCAGCCAGCCCCAACCACAGCCTGAGGAAGGCCCCCATTTAAGAGGCGCTTTTGTGAAATCTCCCACTTTGGAAGATTGGCAGCACTTTTAAAGTTACGAAGTCAGCCTTAGTGGCACCTGTAATCTCAGCACTCAGGAGGCTGAGGCAGGAGAACCACATGCTAGCTGGTACCCTCCCAGGTGCCTCCCGCTCACAAGGTCAGGGGTTGACCCCCTGCCGGGCTGGTCTGGGATCCACTCAACCAGGGAAAGTGTCAGTGGCCCGGTAAACCCTCCGCAGTGCTGAGAGGTGGCAGCAGGGTAGAGGAAGGCGCAGGGCGATCCAGAAGCCGAGGTTTTGGCCCGCCTGGGTGTTGTGACCTGGGATGGCCTTTGGTCCCCTAGGCACTGTTCTGCTGCGGGCCCTGAGCTCCAGCTCTTCCTCTGCACCAGGAGTGAGCCAGGCCAGAGGGGATCCTGCACCGCAGGGCCAGCGCCTGTGAGCCAGGAAGTCAGTCTTGCTCTGTGCCACCTGCCAAAGGGCCAGCTGGGCCCCCAGCACCACTGACCTGGAGTGATGCTGGCCACAAGGTGGCACAGAGGCCCACTCCCTGGAGGGGCTGGGTGAAGGGGCCCGGGGGAGAAATCAGGGTGACAGGGTGGCAGGGAAGCCCCAGCCAGTGACTGTCAAGGAAAATATTTCTGGGGCCAGTAGCCTGGTGGATCCAGGCAGGGGCTGCATCTGCTGGTCCCTGCTCACTGCCCTCCTGCACATGAGGCATAGTGGGTGCCACAGGGCACCAGAAAGTGGCCTCCCAGCCCTGGGACCCTGTCCCTGCTAGGGCTGAAATGAAGCTTGGTGGCACAGTGCCTGCCTGGCAAGTGTGAGGTCCAGAGTTGGATTCTTGGTACTCAAAAAAAATCCTTGAAAAGAGAACCAGGGATATGGCTCAGTGGCATAAGTACCTGCCTGGCAAGCACAAGGGCCTGAGTTCAATTCCCAGCACCAAAAAAAATGTCAGATTGAGGACGTTCTGTGGAGGCAGGGCTTGTTCTCTGCCATCAGCTGTCGGTGACTGTGGTGAAGACCCTGCCCTGGGGACACAGGTTCCCTCCCAGCCCCCCACCCACGGACTGCACTTCCTGAAGAGGTCACCGCCCTTCCTGTGCCTCAGTTTCCTCTGCTCCTCCAGCATGAGAGAAACCAGCAATCCGCACTGCCCTAAGAGTGAGAAAGTCGTGGGTCTGTAAGAAACAGAAGCTTGGGGCCTCTCCCCGCAAGACCCGAGGGGTCCCCTGTGTGGAGGAGGGCGCTTCACGGGCAGCTCCTGCAGGACCCCGGCATGGTGGCCAGCGAGGCAGCCGGGTCACAGCCTTTGGCCCTGTGCTCTGCCCCTCCATCCTGGCTCCGCGCTCCTGGAACGCTAAGTAGAGTGTGGCTGAGGAAAAACCCCTTCTCGCTGCCCTTCCCCTGGCCACCTCGGGGCCACCAGGGACGGAAGCAGCCACACTGTCTCCTGGTGACCCAGGTGGCCTCTGTGCCCCCAAGAGGAATTTCCTCCTCCTCCTCCTGTTCCCCTCCGCCTCCCCCCCTCCCCACCCCCCCCCTTCCCCCAGCGCCGTCTCCATCTCCTCGGGGCTGAGAAAAGTGCCAACAGGGACTTTTCCACTGAGGCCAGGAGAAGGAAGTGCAAAGGGCCACCAAGCAGAGAGGTCGGGGCGGGGACAGAGCAGGGGACACCAGCGACTCTGGGTGGGGCCTCTGTGTCCCCAGGACAAAGGGGATTTTTCCAGCCAGACGCTCTTCCAAAGCTATTTCCGAAGCTGGAATAATCCGGACCGTAGGCAAACAGGGCCTCGTGCGGGTCCCGCTGGGCGCCAGCGCTCCCTGCGTCCGCCCCAGGCCAAGCCCGTGAGCCCGGGATGGGCAGGGGTGCGGCTGAGTCCAGCACACAGGGCTCTGTGGGCAGCCAGGAGAGGACAGCCACACAGCGGGAGTGTGACACTGCTGTGCTGCTTTCCAGGCTGGCTTGTTCCGTGACTCTGAGCCTGTTTCCCCAGCTCGCAGAGAACACCCTGCCTGTGCACAGGGGGCTGCAGGCCGGCGGCGGGAGGGCGGGCAGGAGGTCCTGCCACGGCACTCGGGGCCTGCGGGGAGGGCGGGCAGGGTCCACAGCAGAGCCCCAGCCTGTGCCCAGCAGTCCTGCCTGGAGCCACCTCCCGCCTGACGGGACAGAGAGCTCAGGATGCCTCGCAGCTCGGCCGGCTCCACAGAGGGGAAACCGAGGCCCTTGAGGACACCAGGGCCTGGCGCCATTTCCGGTTCAAGCCTGCGAACCCCATGTTGGGCACCCCAGCAGCTGTCCCTGGCCTGAGAGGGGAGCAGGGGCGTGGCCTGAGCTTGGCCCAGGAGGCGGAGGTGCGAGGTCGTGGAGGAGCCCGAGAACTTGCCCTGCACGTGGGTCGGGGTGCGAGCCCCACGGGACTCAAGCCCCAGGGTGGCCCGATCACCCCTTTCCTTCCTCCCACAAGTTCAAGTCCAGCCTGGAAGGGATGGAGTCGCGCCCGTACAGGTGGGAGGACCAGAGCCCTCAGGCCTGCGAGTCCTGGGTACCGGCTGGGCAGGCCGAGACTGCATGTCACGCCAGGCGGCCTGCAGCTGCAGGGCCCCCGCCAGCCTCGCACAGCAGCTCTCTCCTCCGTCCACGGAGAGCCCGGCCCTCCCTGCGGTCCTTCCACTCAGACCCATTCACAGACAGGTAGACTGAGGCTGGGAAAGGAGTATGGGCATTGGACCTGCCCCCTGCAGTTTCCCAGGTGGGGCCTGAACTCCTCCGTCCCTGGGGCCTCTTAGAGAGGTGGATTCAGTGCACTGGTTCTCATAGTGGGGCCCCAGTGCCGCAGAGACCCCGGGTCCCGGCCCCTTTCAGCCCGCCAGGGCCTGGGCCGGGCGTCCACGGCTGCACTGTGCAGGCTGGGTGGTGACTCAGGGGCTTGGCAGCCGCCTGTCCCGCTCTGCAGCCTCTGAACATTCCGTCCACGGGCTCTTGGCAGGACACACATCTCCACAGGGCAGGCGCGAGCGATGCCTCCGCCTGCGCCCGATTCAAAAGCACCCGAGGCTGTTTTTAGACGGGACGGCGAATGGCGTGGGAATGGAGGAGGCCGAGGGAGAGCACAGATGGCCAAACGGTTCCTCCCGGGCTTCTCTCGCTCGGACAGCAGGGCCTCGAGCAGGCTCAGGGTCCAAGGAAAGGCTTGTCCTCCAAGGAGCCTGGCCAGCTGTGGCAGCGCGTGGCTGTCATCCCAGCATCCAGGAGGCTGAGGCAGGAGGATCGCTGCAAGCTCAAGGCCAGCCTGGGCTGCATGGTGAGAACAAAAAAACAAAGCCTTTTAAAATAGAAGTTGTGGAGGGGACCCGAGCACCCGCTCACAGAGGAGCCAGCGTCCTGCAGCTCACGATTCCAGCTTTCATTTGCAAGGGGCCGGGCAGCCCTCTGTGACTTCATTCACTCACCACCATTCCCGGAGGTGAGCGCTCAGACCTTCCTACATGCTGCGCATGCCAGTGGCTGCCCACCGCCGGCTCCACGTGACCCCCATCCACTGGTGAGGCCACACCAGGTGACCACGGCAGGCTCTCACGGTGAAGGTGATGCTGGCACCAAATGGGCAGACGAGCCCTGCCAGGCTCACCCTCCCATCCCGCCACTGCCTGGGCCCAGGGCAGCCAGTCCTGCCCACCGGCACCGCCCCCTCCACAGAGAGGACGCCAGGGCAGTGGCTGCAGAACCGGGCACCTGCTCTGAGCTCTCTGTGCTTCCCCAATCCACCCACACAGACCCATTTACCAGGGGATAAACTGAGGCTCAGACACCAGCGTTGGTGTTGCAGCCAGCAGAGCTGTTCCCTCCTGAGTCCTGTGGTGCCATCCGCCGCCACGCCATGTCTTACAGAGCTCCGTCCATGGCAGAAGGGGCTCTGCCCCCTCTGTAGTCGCGAGGCATTCTCACCCGGCTCCAGCCCACCTCCCGGCCCGGTGCCCTCCTCGTGCCCTCCCCCCTCCACGTGATGAGTGCTTCCTCGGGTTGGTTTGGGTTTGGTTTCTTGAGACAAGGTCTTGCTGTGTGGCCCAGGCCTTGAACTGGCAGGGGTCCTCCTGCCTCAGCCTCCCAGTGCTGGAATTCTGAGCTGTCAAGATGGTTCTGAGGCTCCCGGAGGAAGTGGTGTGCGATGGAGATGGGCAGAGGAGAGAGCGTGGCCAGGGGTCCCCAGGCTGCCCCCCTGCGCCCTCCACACCGGCCCTTCCTGCGCCACCCACGCCCAGGTTCCGAGTGGGTCCAGCTCACCCATCCTCCCTGCGTGCTCCCGAGGGTGAGGAGAGGCGGAGGCCTGTATTGCTTGTTTTGTTTTGTTTTGAGGTTCCAGGTTTGTGGGGGAAGCGTCCAAAATAGGATGACAAAATTGAAGGTTTGGTTTTAATGTGCGCATTTCATAAACCGATGCTGTAAGCACACACAGTACGGTGGCGGTGTCCACCCTACACATGGAGCCATGGCCAGCCTGCCCTCCTCGGTCCCCCAGCCCTGTAGCTGGCCCTGATGTCTCCTGAAGCCTCAAGAAACTCTACACCTCCACCCGCCCCTTTTCCCTTTTCCCTTTGGGTGTTTCCACCTGGAAAGCCCTTTCCCCTATTTAGCAGACTCTTGTGTGACCTGCAAAACCCCATGCAATGTCACCTTGGGCACCACCCTTGCCACCTCTTCGGGCAGACCCCGCTCTGGGTGACTGTGTGGCTCTCTGCTCTTCAGCATCTCCTCCCAATTTTCTTGAAAGTTACGAGTTGAGACCATCTGTTCATGGACCCAGCGCTGCCCCACCAGCCTGTGAGTCTGTCCAGCCAGGGCCAGGTCCTCTGTGCCTCCCGGGCCAGTGCAAGAGGCTGCTCTGGCCCAAGCACAGGGCTGGCTCCACCTCAGCTGCATCCGGCGTCTAACGCAGTCTTGGGTGCCCATCGTGAGGAGGCTGGGACACACGCAGGCCTGGGCTCCCTGGTGGTTAGATGAGAGCTGGCCATGCAGCCCCTGGGACACTGGGACTGCTGGTACCAGGGGACAGCAGTGACCCAGAGCTGCTACTGATGGTAAGAGCTACAGCCCCTGAGGACCATGCAGTGCTGAGCACTCTGAGTCTCTACCAGTCATTTTATAAATTCAGTCAACAAACACCAAGCACCTACTATGCCTATTTGCTGGGCAAGGGACCAAAAACATGGATGTGATGTGACCTTTCCCGCCTACAACTCACACTGATAAGCCTGGAACTAACCCCCATCCCTGCTCCAGAAATGCACCCTTCTCCGAGTGGACAGGACCACGCTGTCTCTGAGCTTGAGGCTTGGCCGCAGCCAGAGCCGCCTCCTGCTCGGGAGGGAGGGCAGGTGGGCAGGGTGGAGGCCGGGTCCCCAGTGCCCACCGCCCAGATCCTCTCCACAGCAGCGCAGACCCTGTCCTGAGCCACTGTCCGGGGCTCCGCAGACTGACGGGGGCGGCCCTGTGCGGGAGACACTGACCATGCAGGGTTGCACAGAGTTCCCGGCAACGTCTCTGCCCCAGAGCCCTGCTGCCCAGCGCAGCTACTGTCCAGGGCCCAGGTGCCCTCTGAGCCGGTTCCCAGTGGTCACTCTGGGCCCGGTCCCTGACTCTGAGCCGGCACTTCCGGGGCGCTCTGTGTGCCGGGCCATCGACGTCTCCGCGTGAGGCCAAATTTCCTCGAATTAAAATAAAACCTGCACTTCTGACCCAGGAGAGCGGGCTGAGGCCAGCCCCGGAGTCCAGGATACTTGCTCTCGGCTTCCTGAGGACTTGCAGGTGACTTCAAAGCAGATTTTCTGCAACAAATAGCAGCAAAACAGGAAGCAAGTCGGTAGGCATCTGTGTCCCTGTGACCTGGGCGTCACAGACCCAAAGCTTCGCGGCAGCAGGAGTGCTGGCTGCTGGTCCTCAGGGACTAGCGCCAGGCCAGACCGTGTCCGGCAGGAAGGGGCCCGTGTGGCACCTCCGCACCCTGCAGCTTCAGAGCCACAGGGCTCTGCTGCCCGTTCTCTGCCATCGACATCTCCCTGAACCGGACCAGCAGCATCGCCTGGCACCCATGGCCCAAGGCAGGCAGTGTCTGAGCCGGGCATCGGGGTGCCTGTGGCACCCAAGGCCCTCACCCTCCCCTGACATCGAGCGGCAGTGAGGCGGGGGGAGGGTGCTCAGCGCCCAGCCATCATCGGAAGCCCCCAGAAAAGGAAGCGTGACATCTGTATTAGGTGCGTCACCCACCTAGAGATGGAGCTGGAATTCAACCATCAGAAAAAGGAAAATGTCCCAGGTGCAGTGGCGTGTGATCCCAGCTTCTCAGGAGGCTGAGGCAGGAGGGTCGCAAGTTCAAAGCCTAGGTAATTTAGTGAGACCACCTCAGTTACTTTTCTCTCATTGCTGGGACAAAATACCCGACACCCTAAGTTAAAGGAGGAAGGTTTTATTGAGCTCACAGTTTCAGTCAGTAATCAGCTGGCTCCACGGCAGGGTGGCATAGAGAGGGGAAATACTTCAAGGCACTGAAGACAGCAAAAGCAGCCAGAACCAAGGTGAGGGAGGAAAGCCTCTTTCCCCTTACAGGCCTGTGTCTCAGAGACACAAAGAGCTGGGCACGTAGCTCGGGGCTGGAGCGACCCTGGGTTCCACCCCCACAGCACAGAAAAGCAAACCCAAGGGAAAAGGAAAAGAGAACTGTGGTGGAAAACATAGGACATTTGAGATTCTGCAGAAATTTCCATGGCGGTTCAGTGGGTGTCCAGCTGCTGCCCAGAGCCAGCTGCACTCTGAGTGTGACAGGGTGTCCTGGGAGGAGAAGGCAGGCACCTCTCAGGCCACACCATAGACACGGCGCAGGCAAGGAGCAAGACAGGGAGGAGGAGGAGGAGGACGGGGAGGAGGAGGAGGTCAGGGAGGAGGAGGACAAGGAGGAGGAGGACGGGGAGGAGGAGGACAGGGAGGAGGAGGAGGACAGGGAGGAGGAGGAGGGCAGGGAGGAGGAGGAGGGCAGGGAGGAGGACGGGGAGGAGGAGGAGCCGGCCGGGGAGGACAGCTGGGGAGGGCAGTGGCAGGCGGGCCGCCACCCTCGTGCTATTTGTTTCTGACTGCTCCGCTGTCGGGGATACAGCAAGCAGCCCTGCACACCATCCCCCGGGGCCGAGCTCGGCGGGGTGCGGTGGGGAGAGGCCAGCAGACAGGCATGGTGGGAGACAGGCAAGGCGGGGTGGGGGGGGCCGTGGCGAGTTACCAGGAGCAGGCGCAGCCCACAGGCTCCCTGGGAGCTGGGCTTTGAGGTAAACTAACTCAGATAAATGCGCACTGGCGGGACAGGGTGACAGCGGGACCTGGGCAGGACAGGAAGGCTGAGATCCTGCGTGAATGTAAGAGGACCAAGGGCAGCATCTTGGAGGAGGAGGGCGCCTGCAAAGGCCCTGTGGCTGGTGGGCACAGTCAGCGTCTGAGCCGGGGAAGCGGCGGAAGGCCCGGGGTGGGGGAGCTGGTTCAGAGGTGACCTGTAGATCTGTCAGGAGGCAAAGGGACTGGGAGACTCTGGGCCGTCACCTCCCCCACCCCGTGGTGGTGAGGGTGAGGGTCTCACGGCCTTCGCTGCTGCCGGATGGCACTTGTGGGGCTGGGGTCACTGCATCTGTGTCCTAGCTGGGAAGGACGCACAGGGGCGAGGACTCCAGAGTGGCAGGAACGGTGGGGAGTGTCCAGGGAAGGGGACTTGGGCCAATGTGTCCTTACTGTGACTGTTTTTACCTGAAAATCTGTGCACAGTGTGATCACACTCAGCAGCCTTAGGAGGGAAAGAAGACTTTGCCCCCAGGTGACGCAAGATAAACTTCTAGAAGTGGAGCAAACGCGCCCAGGCCACCGCAGTGAAACCCACAGCTGAGCTGTGAGCCCTGGTCTCCACGCTTCCTCCCCGGCGCCTGGGGTCCAGGGCTGTAGATCCCAGAGCCGCTTCCCCACCTGCGCACCCAGCAGATCCTTCTCAGCGGTGACAGCACAGGAAGTGTCCCAGGAGCAGAGGAAACAACAGGGACCCTCGCAGACCTGCCGCGCAGCCAGGTGTGGCGCACACCTGGAATCTCAGTTTACTGGAAGGCTGAGGCAGGAGGATCTCAACTCCAAGCCCACCACTATTAAGAAATCTGCTCTGGAGGCTGGTGAGGGCCTGGCCGGTGACATGGCAGAGCATCATAAGGCAGAACCATGCCAGGAATAGCAAGGCTGCCGCCACAGAGCTCACCTGTGTGGTACCTCAGCAGTCCTTGGCGTGGATGCTATTGTTCCCCCATGTTACAGACGAGGAAACTGAGGCACAGTAATGTGACAGCTTGTCAGCGACTGTACCACAATGAAGCCTGCGTTCAAAGGCAGTTATCTCTGTGCCCCCTCCTGTCTCTGCAGTCTGCGGGGTGCCCAGCCAGGCTGGTCCAGGCAGGTATTGGGGTGAGGCTGCTGCCCACCCACAGAGCACACCAGGGTCCCTGCGACACCGGCGGTGACACCCTTGGTGTGGACGGCGTCCCGTCCCTGCAGCCTCTAACGGAGCTTCCTCTATGTCTTCCAGCTCACTGCCCCGCAGTTCCCCGTGGTGGTCAAGCTGGGACACGCCCACGCCGGCATGGGAAAGGTAGGAGAGCCGTGCACCCTGCAACGCCAGGGTCACCCCCAGACTGGGTCCCTGCCCTCTGCGGTTCTGGTACAAGAGGGACAGAGGGATGGCACCATGCGGACCACGCCTTCCATGCGTGTCATGGGCAGGGCAAAGGGACAGTGTGCGTGGCCCGTGGCAGGAATCCCTGGAGCACCAGCTTCTGTCACAGAGGGCTGCCTGCGCCCCGTGCTCCCAGCTCCCCCAGTTTAGATGGGGGAGGGGAAAGCCGTGGGTTCGGCAGTGACAGTGTGGAGAGCTCGGCCGTCTCCGCTCTCGGTCCTGCTTGTGCGTCGCTCCCCGCGTCTCTTCAGCGGGTGGAACGGCCGTGGGCAGCACACCTGGCCCCACGCCCGCTGTCCACGAGGGCCACGCTAAGGGGCCTCAGAGCTCATGTGGTGTCTGGGTCGCCGTGGAGGGGCCTGAGCCCCAGCACAGCCGGACCCGGGAGCCCAGGCCAGGATAGCGCCCGAGTGGCCCGGAGCACAGGGACCTCCGCCTCCCGCCACTAAGCCGGGGCAGGGACACTAATGCCCACAGCCACCCGGAGCGGACCCATCAGAGACAGGATGGGCAGCTGATGCACTCTGCTGGCTGAGTGGGCGGAGGGTGGACTCCCTTTGCACACCAGGGATCCCTGAGGCTAATCCAGCAGGCTCGCTCCTGTCCTGAGCCGGCCTCTGTGCCAGGTGGGTCCCTACTGTCCCCACCGCGGCTGCACGTCAAGCCCCTGCCCTGGCTCTGCCACCTGCCTTCTCTTCTGCCCTTCCTCGTCTCCTCCAAGGACACTGCCCCTGTGTCCCCCAGCCACAGCCACTGTCACCACAGCCACCGTCAGCACCCACCCATGTGCCAGCACCTCCAGCCGGCCCACCAGGCTGTGGACACTGCCCGGGGGTACCTGGTCCCTCCCCTCTCCCTTCTCTTTCTCCTCCTCCTCTCACCCCAGCTCCCCCTACAGCAGGGACCAACCGCTCGGTGGCTCAGTGGCACAGCACTGGCTGGGCCCACAAGGGGTCCTGCAAAAACCTGAACCAGCTCTGGAGCCCAGAGCCCCCCGGTCCGTGTGCAGCGCCAGGCGCCCTGCTGCTGCCACTCTGCCTCGCCCAACCCCGTCCCTGCCACCGTGACACAGCGCTGGCTTCCAAGAAACCTGTCCCTGAAGCTTCAAACAGCCCCAGACAGGAAGCTGACACCAGGCAGCACTGCGGGTCGGGGTGTGTGAGGCCTCGGCAGCGCAGAGGGGTCCCCAAAGCGGGGCCGAGCGCACCGCAGCCCAAGGCCCAGCCCGGAATTCTCTTCCTTCTCTCAGCTGAAACAAAGGGCAGGAACCAGCAGAGCCGGCCTGGGGACAGCTCCGCAAGTTCTGAGGTGCAGCCGTCCCTCGTCCTCGGCCTGCGTCTGTGGCCGGATGGGAAAGGGCCCCGTGAGTGCTGCCCCCGTGCGTGCCGAGTGAGCGGTTTCCGTGGACTCGGTGTTGTAAGTGACCAGAGACATCTTGGGGATTCGCTGCGCACTGAGGCTGCTCCCAGGCTGCGTGTCTGCCCCGCCCCCTTTCCTGCCAGGGAGCATGGGGAGACCATTCTGGAGTCCATGGGGCTGGCGCTGAAACCAAAGTCCACAGAAGCCGAGAGACAAATGAGAGCTCCTAACCCTGCAGCACTCCAGCACGATCTCGGGCGTCAGGCAGAAGAGAGCAGAGCCCTGAGCAGAGATTCGGTGCAGAACCTCTCAGTCGTGGATGTGTTCAAACGCTGCGGGGAAGGGAACAAAAGCATGGAGAAACACGCAGAAAACTCGGATTTTCCTACCTCCAGAAACCTCTCATCTTTTTCCCCTGAGATGGTTGTACTTCTATTAGTCGGTAAAAACTCTTCACTCACTAAGCACATTAATCTTTTGTCATGTTCTGCAACTATTTCTCTCCTCTCCACAATCAACACGTCCATTTCTTTATTCAGTCTGTAGCTATCCGTACAGCTTGTCTGAAGTGTTCAGGGTGCCCCACCCCGGGCGGCGCGACAGAGCAGTGAGCGTGTGGCCTGGAGCCGGGTCGCCCCTTGCCGGCTGTGCGGTCCGGAGCAAGCAACCCAACCGCTCCTGCTCCTCTGCACTCAAAGTGGAGCAGCTGTGAGGACAGAGACACGCCCGAGTCACACACCAAGCTCATGCCCAGAACACGGGGGCGCCGGTGAATATTATCTATCTCTGCAACTGGGACCGTTTGGACCAGCCCCGGGGACCTAAAATCCAACCGAAGTCAACAGGGGCAAGATGACTAAAGCACACGTCAGCCAGTTTATTTCACTTGGCTGCAAATGCAGCGTGAGTCAGAGCATTAAGCTGCCAAAGCTCTCATCGACAAGGGCAAATAAATAGATACAAATGAGCTCAACTCTGTTAGCTGTCAAAGAAGTGCAAATAAAAACCACGATGCGATGCCCTATAGCACTGCCAGAACAGCCAAAATTAAAAGAATTAATCATGCTAAGTGTTGGTGAGGACAGGGGACAACTGGAACATGAACACACGTGCCCAGCAAGAGTGTAAATTGGCCCAATTGCTCTTGTCCATCAGCCTAGAGTGAGGCAGGTGTCCTGTGAGGTGTACCAACCTGAGCACACACGTGTGTGAAGCAAAGCCCTTGTCCAATGAGAGTGGAACTGGTAAAGTACATCCACGTGATGCTGTGCTTTCGGGGTGGGACGGAATCTCACATGGTTTTCATGTGCCTTTCTCTGGTGGTCGTGGATACTGAGCATTTTTTCATGTATTTATTAACCATTTGTATTTCTTCTTGCCCATATTTTTTGGATTGGGCCTTTTATTTAGTGGAGTCTGATTTTCCTGAGTCCCTCATATAGTTGGGGCATCAGCCCTGTGTGTGTGGAGTGGCTGGCAGGGGTTCCCCGCCCTGCAGGGGTCTCCTCACTCCATGGGCCTCTGAAATAGAGGCAAAGCTGAGAAGTTTCCATGCAGCAGAGGTGTGACACTGAGCTCCCACTGGGCCTGCAACGCCCTGGCCGAGGCCACCCTGCGAGGACCCCGCTTGCTCTCCCTGTGATGCAGAGTGCCCTTTCCATCAACCACAGGAGAAGCCAGGGGAAGGGACAATTCCATCACCTGCACCCTGCAGGCATCGAAGGTCACCGAGAGGTTTAGAACCCAGCCACCCTGGAGCCCTGCGGGGAGCGATGTTTACAGAGTCTGGAATCAGGTTCTGGGCTGAGGCGGGGCTTGCCATGGATGCTCTGTGTCCTTGGTGAGGAGTCTGGTCTCTCTATTCCTCTGCTGCGGACAGCGATGTCCTCCTGGGGTTGTAACGATGATACAGACGCCAGCCCTGACCCAGATGGCCAATCTTCCCGTACGTCACCCCCTGCACTTCCTCGCCAACCCTGGGCACTGGTTTCGCTTTTTACTAATGAGGGCTGCGTCCCCTAAAACTGCCCCTCCTCTGACGTACGCAGCTCGGTGGACTTCAGCATCTTCACACAGAGGACCTGCGGGCGCTGTAGGACTCCAGGGCAGCCACCCGCCCACCCCATAGCTGGGTCGGCATCCCCTTCCCCATGGGTCCCGGCAGCCAGTCCTCTCAGTGTTGCTGATTGTTTTGAAACAGCTCACCACCTGGCCGCACTCGCTGTGGTCAGAGGAGCTGCTAGCGTAAGCTGCTTTTCCTGAACCTCAGCACGTATCGGTATCGCTCCGTCCGCTCCTGCACTGGACGGTCAGAGTTCCACAGCTGCTGTCCACAACAGCGTCTCATTGCACCCAGACGGAGCCTGCACATCCACACAGCCAGGTCAGCACAGTTTGTTTCCCTCTATGACAGTCCCCGGCTCCAGGCTGTGCGTGGGTTTCCGGTCCTTCATTTACCGGATCGCCTTCCCTGCAGAGTCCCTGCCCTCGCCAAGGTCCCCAGTGTGACCTGCATTTCCTGCAACTGTGGGGAACACTGAGTCTGAGCCACTCGGGCTGAGCTGTGGCAAGGGCATCCCCGGCAGGTGGCAGGGTCTCCCATGCTACCCCTGTCTGTCTGGACACAGACCCTGCTCTCCCAGGTCAGCGTCCTCTGCGGAGCCCGCAGTGGCCGTCCCCCTCAGCCTCTCCCTGGGCCCAGCAGCTGCGGCAGCCTGGGTCCCCCATGGTCCTAGGGGCTTCAGAGGGTGATGACCTCACACTCTTATGCCTCTGTTTTGTTTTCTGACATTCGTCAAAACATGAGTACATTTCTTCAGCTCTTTACCCATTTCTGAGAGGTTAGTGGGGTCATTGTTTGCTTGGTTTTTGGAGACAGGATCTCACTGTGTAGTGCAAGCTGGACTTGGACTCACCGTGTAGCCCAGAATAGCCTTGAATTTACAGAGATCTTCCTGCCTCTGCCTCTAAGATGCTAGGACAGGCATGGACACCATGCCCAGCCCATTTTCTGGATGAGTAGATGGGGTCTGACTTAGCATCCCCCTGTTGCTTTTAGGCTGTGTGCAGGGTCCTGATGTCCCGTCAAATGAGCATCCCCCAGGGGCCTAACTGCTGCCTCCACCTCCACCTCCCACTAGCGCCACAAGTGGGAATCAGGTTCTCAACACGGGGTCTTTACAGGTCACTCAGACCTGGCTACGGTCAGTACCTGCCGCGCGCACGGGAGACACAGGTGCAGAGGCCTCTGGGTAATGAGTGAATCTATGGTCAGTGCCTCTGAGTTTCCAAGGGCATGAGGGCTGTGGCCCACAGTGCCCAGGCCGCAGAGCCAGTCCCTGTGTGCAGCGGCAGATCTCGCTTCTACCCTGCGTGTGTCCTCTGCATGGACCAAGCTTCCTCTGTGTCACTCACGCCACCCAAGACAGCACCCTGTCATCCTGTGTGTCCAGAGAGTGACGAGACAGAAAGGCTGCTCCTGGTCGACATGGGCGTAATTCTTCTCCAAGCATGTTCCACCCACAGCTGGGGGGAACCCCTGGTTTGAGACCCTCTGACCCAGGGGACTCATGTGGCTTAGGGATGAGCCCTGAAGGCCCTTTAGATATGGGGTGCTGCGGGCACCGCTTCTGGGCTCTGTTCTGCGGGCTGGGCTACAACAAGGACATGGTGCCTCGTGACGGTCACCTGTCCCAGTTAGCACAGATCCCAGTGCCCCTGCAGTGCTCTCCCCAGGTCAGTGCCTCCAGAGCTCAGCCCTGTGGAGCAGGCACACTTCAGTCCCAGAGGCAGGCGTGGGCTTTGCTCTGGTGGTCACTGTCATCCACTCTGTCTCCCAACGTGGCTCTGTCACTTAACCTGCTCCCTGTCCCTCAGCTCCTGTCACCCGTGACCCTGATGGATCCTTCCAGTACCAGCTCCAGCCATCTGAACCTATCCAAGTTGTGTCCCTGCACTGTTTCTTTATCGCTTACATCCAATCAGTGCAGCTACTTAGCGGGGTGACGGGGTTTCTCAGTGACACGAGGACCAGGCTCACAGGACCCCCCGCAGTGCTCACCCCGGGCACTCGGCAGGGGTGGTCCACATTGGCTGGGTAATAGTGGAGCCCGCTGTCAGAATGAAGCCATCAGTAAGCGCTTCCGTACCGCAGTTCCTCATCCAGCGGCAAACCTCCCCCAGGTGAGCACCCAGACCCGGGCCACCTGCGGCCTGAGGCTCCCAGGCTCCTGGCAGAGCTCTGAGGCACCTAAATACTTACAGGGTAAATGAGTGACACGACCCAGTGGCCGTGGATCTGAGGGGAAGACAGCAGTTAACTTCCTTCAGTCGCTCAATAGCAGCAGTTCTGCAGTCACTGACTGAAGACCACAGACGAGGTCCCAACGTATCTGTGTTTATACCTCTTGTCCTGCAAGGGATCCATGGCACCCCGTGTACAATATGACACTCAAGAGCCAGGTGACAGCGACTCTGCTCCCGAAAGCCCGCACCAGAGATGCAGCGGCAAAACGCGGAGCAGCGCAGGCGCCGGCCGCTCACAGCAGAACTGCCGGGAAGGGAGGTTTTCTGCAGGCCTGGGCCGTGCTTGGCCTTTCCTCACAGCATCACCCTGCCACCATGCTGAGCCACTCGTGTCACCCTGCCACCCTGCTGAGCCACCCTTGACGTCCCGCCCTGCAGAGCCCCACGGCCCCACCCAGCCTTGGCATCCTACGGCTTCCATCCACTGCCCGCCTGCTTTCTAGATTCCGTGGGCTGGCTTCCCCACTGTGGGGGCTGTCTGGGCAGGAGGGGCAGCTGTGGGGTCAGTCGAGGTCCGTTCCTCCCAGTGGAAGACGATCTGTGCCCATCGAGCCAGCAGGGCTACCGAGGGCAGCACAGCAGCCCGAGCTCCGCGGCTGCTGCCCTGAGGCCCGGAACAGGTCCACAGATCTTTGCTTCCTGTCCGAAGTGACTGCCACAGGCCCTTCTGTTCCCCACAAGCCTGTGCTGGGTGCCTATGGGCTGAGAGGGCTTCTTTGGGCCACAGGCTGGGGCACAGGTGGTGGCACATTCGAGATGGCTGCAGACACCTGGGCCAGGACTTGGCGGCAGACTGAGGGCTGGGAGCAGGGACGGGAAGGCAGAGGCTGCTGTCTGGACCTGGCCACCCTCAGCCTCCTCCCCTCAAACCCTGGGTAGCCAGAGTGGGGCAGTGCAGCCACCTCTCCAAACACACAGGTCCCCAAGGCGCAACTGCCCACAGCACTGGGGTACAACCCGCTGGGCCTTGGGAGCACTGGCCGGCCTGGGTGCCCCACTGCCCCAGCTGGGCCCCACCCTGGCTCCTGCCCAGCCCAAGACAGATCTGTGCCAGCTTTGTCCCAGCGTGTTCCAGCACTGTGGGCCTTCCTGTGTGTGTAAGCACATGCACTGCACACACCACATGCACACACCACATGCACACACACTGCACACACCACATGCACACACCACATGCACACACACTGCACACACCACATGCACACACCACATTCGCACACACTGCACACACCACATGCACACACACTGGACACACGGCAGGAGACCTCGTGGCGCCCACCTCTGCACGCCACTGCGTCTCACCGCAGAAAGTGATTCTCACTCCCTCTACCTCCCACACAGATCAAAGTGGAGAACCAGCTCGACTACCAGGATATCACCAGCGTGGTGGCCATGGCCAAGACCTACGCCACCACCGAGGCCTTCATTGACTCCAAGTACGACATCCGCATCCAGAAGATCGGCTCCAACTACAAGGCCTACATGTGAGTCCCAGGAGGGGCGCCGGGAGCGGGAAGGACGAGCTTGGCAGCGCCAGCATCCTGCCTCAGCCTCCCTGCAAAGCACACTTGGCCCTTGTTGTCCCCTCTGCTGCCTCGCTGTGGTCAGGACCCTGCGGGAACGTTCAGCTCAGCTCCTCCTGGGCAGACCAAGCCCTCTACCGGAGCACGGGCTCAGATTCTCTCTCGTTCTCTTCCGCGCCCGGAGGCGGGCTGATCCACTCTGCGGGGAGAAGCTGACGTCAGCCCAGCACTGGCAAGGGAGGCTGAGGCAGGTCGGTTGGAAGTTTGAACCCAGCAAGGGCAACTTAGCAATTCATGAGATCCTGTCTCAAAATAAAAACTAAAACAACTCTGAGTGTATAGCTCAGTCAGTGTGAAGGTCCTGGGTGCAACAGTCAATACAGTGAAAAAGAAAGTAAATCAGATGACTGCAGTGAGGGAGGAGTCTCTGGAACTGATAAAAACCAGTTAGAAACCAGGTGTGGCAGTGCACACCTATGATCTCAGCTCTTCCAGAGGCTGAGGCAGGAGGATTGCAAGTCTGAGGCCAACCTGGGCAGCTGAGTGAGATCCCATCTCAATGTAAAAAGTAAATGCCTGGCTATGCAGCTCATGATGGAGCACCCTGCATGCAAACCCCGCACCGGAAGAGAAAAAGCAAGAAGGAATCCACCACCCAGGAAGTCACATCGGGTGCAAGCAACAGAAAAGCCAGGGGTACAATTTCATGGGTTTTCAATTAAGGGAATTTATCAGAAACGTGCCACACAAACCAGCAAACCCCACCGAGTTACAGCGTCTGCTGCGTCCCCTGCAGCTCTCTCAGCTCCAGGGATGCAGATGGTAAGAGGATGGAGAAAAGGACAAGAGTCAGAATCCAGAGCTGTGC